>JASANE010028510.1:0-99812 GCA_030248225.1 Trileptium ribeirensis
TTACGGAACTTCTACTGTTAGATAAACTTCACTGTACCTGTGTGCCTATTCCTTAAGTATGTGACTGGTTGTGTGAAAATTTCGCTTCGCTTGATCGGCGCGGCTATTTCAACTCCAAACGATACCTCCGGTTCACTGGGGCTTGACAATTTTACTCTTCTGAAGATATTCAACTGCTCAATTCGCTAAACTCAAAACGTGCCCTATAGACTATAACGATATCTTTACCAGCAACCCGAATCGACTAGTTCACTGGTCCGAATTAACTATAGACTCTCGGTTCATATACTGGCACAAAATAGATTTCGCAGGAACACTTAAAATAACGAAAAGATCAGTATAGAGCCCAAAATAGCAATTTGAAGTCACTTAACCGGTCAGACGCTACAAGCTACCCGCGTAAAATTGGTGAAATTACGGCGTCCCTGGTTTCAAATAAGTTGAAGGTACGTGCGACACAACAAAACGTACATTACTGCCTTCAATATTACACTACAATTTCCATCAGTCGTATACTAATCATTAAAACATGTTCTGAGCCACACCACATTAATGAAATAAAAATATATTCTAAATCAAGCACAATGTCACACTGACCATGCTTCGATAGTCTTCAACAATTCCGACAGTTCACTATTCCAACACAACGTTGCCGGGTGCACGGTTGGATCGGGTTATGACGTAGATTGAGCAGACGAGCGAGAGTGTCGGCGTGGTAGGGGCGCCGTGGGGTAGTTTTGTCGCTGATGGCGATTCGCTCGCTCGACGTGGCGTGACGTGAAAATGAAGCGGTGCCTGCGTATACGAAAGTCAATAACCACTGGAAAGGCTTCCGCTTACAGTTCGAATTATTGTGCTCCCAAAGTGTCCGAAAGCAGTTGCGAGCTACCGACGAATGGTCCGACCACAGTTCTAAATAACCGACGAATCGTTCCACCCCAGTGCTGAATTGTTGACAAATTATTCGGCTGTAATTCTAAGTTGCCGACGGATTGTTCAATATCAGTGCCAAATAATCAACGAATTGTCCGATCACGTTGTTGAATTACCGACGAATTGTTTGATCAAAGTTCCAAACCGTGGACGAATTGTCTGTCCACCGTTCTAAATTGTTGACTTCTAATTGTCCAATCGATTAGGTCGTAACAGTTATCCATTACCGAGCATGTCACGAATGCGACAATTGTAAGCAGTTGGTGATACAGTTAGTAACTAAGCAGCCAAGTCGATAGTGAATACTATAGTCAACGTATTGCTTGGGTATCGCTAACAATGTCCAATTCGACGTAACTGCAAATTATGGACAATAGTGGTATTACTATTACTAGTAGCCGACGTAACACTGATTAGCACCGAATAAGCCAATTTTGATCCTAAAACAATGACCTCTCGTCAATGTGTACTAGTCGTATAGCCATAACCATCCGAAACCGTACACTACTCCAATCCAACACTTGTTCCTTCCATTCGCCAAGGTGTCACCCTACACTAACAAGCCAGCCTGATTCCGGGCTCACGCAGTCCGGCGGTCACGACGTCCCAAGAATCTCAGTTACCCGCCCTACATTTTACAGCCTGAATGTTTTTTCCGAAATATAGTTCATAATCAGAACACAATGCTACCGTGCCGTGCCGTTGGATCGCCTGAACCTCATTCAGTAGCGTTTTAATTACACTATTAAACACCCACATTTCGACTCCGGTGAAAAACTGTTATCAAGGCGACATTGAACGCAATCAGTCAGCTTAAAAGTGAAAATAGCCATTACTTAATGTATCTGCTCCATTGGACACGCTAACCCGGCGTCTTCCTATGCGAGAGGTCCCACAACTAATAACTTAAGCCCTTTGGTCCCCCAAAAGTTTATGGACGCCTGCCCTCACGGCGTAGCCCCCACTAAATTTATGTACTAGGACCAGTTCTGGCCCTAAGGGATCCCAGCTGCACCACTGTTTTCCCCTTTAGCGTGTGGTGCCCGGACAACCCCGGCTTCCACGACTCCCCGGTGATCTATGCGATGACCTAAGGGAACCGCTTAGCTTAGCAGGCTGCCGGCGGATTAACCAGGGTGTTCGGCCTGGCCCCAATAGTGGCCCACGTATCTAGTGGTATGTAGGTCCCCCAGAGGGAGGGTCAACCCCAAATCTGCTAACAGGTAATAAGGCTGACCCGCCTTTCCCTCATTATTCCACTGGTCCCCCTAGTGGGGTTCTCTGGTCCTAGTATGATTTCCCGTTGGTGTGTCCCTATGTGCTTTGTCACGTTTCTGATCTCTGAGCGTTTGCACAAGGGGCCCTGAAGCCTAGGATTGTAGGCGCACACAGTTTCTACAGGGCTGGTCCAGGTATGTTCCCCTAAATCTTGATTAGTTGTGATGCCACGAGGGCAATGAGCCCGCGAGGGCCCCAGTCCCTTGGATGTTTTACGTATGATTTATCATGCTACCTATTTTGATGTGGCTTGCGCAAAGCAACAATTACGCTGTGAGCATTCACAGCGGGAGCGTTCCAGGCAGTTAGAGCAAAACATGAAAAGAATGCGATGCAGGAGGTGCTTACGTGCCCCAAAAACGAGAAGCGCCGAGCTAGCGTTAGCGAGGTGACTCGACGGGGCGCGGGGACGGATGGCTTGCTCGTAGGGTCATCAAGCTGGCTTTTGGTCAAAGGTCATATCGGGGTTTCTGTTGAAAATAAGTTTCGTACTGTGGACAGGAAATTAAACCAAACTTTCTAACTGCTTCAAAAATAGACACACGGTTCAATTGCTTTCTCCTCGACCCGGAAATTTCGGAATTCATACACTTAAACGTCCCCAATCGGGGTGCATGGTAAGCTATTTACAACATTCATGATATGACAAAAAATTAAGTCGGGTACCTTTCAAGGTACCCTCAGACACAATTTGTACTCCTTTCCCGACGCGATACTCTAGAGACTTTTGATTGAGCTTTCTCGAACTGCGGTATCCTAAGAATTTTTTTGACCTAGCTACACCAGGCCAAAGGTATCTAAAACCGGTGAGCATCCATGACAATTTTCCAAGAAAGGCGATCTCATGTTAGTTTAAGTCCAAAACCTTACAGAATTTCGACAGCGACTGGAGCGGCCAGGCGAAGACCCGACTGTTTCAACCCACTCCCGAAGCGCTCTGGGAGTGGGTAGCGACGTGGATTCTCCCCGTAGTTGCACGGTTAGAAAACCACGTCCTACCAAATTGATCAGCGCATTTTAGCCCGCCGTCAGCTCCAGTCCCTGTTTTGCTCTCTGCTCAGCTGGTGAGCCTCCTCAAAGTTTGTCACGATCAGGACCGCAGTCGTTTGCATCGCATGCTTATAAGCGTTAGGTTTTGAGGACTAACTGTCTGAATATGTCATGTATAGATCAAGTATTATTTTTCATATACGCCAGTGTTTTATCACTTGCAGCCTCTAGTATTAAAGTCTGAAAACTGGAAAACTCATGGCAGCGCTCCCAGAATCGTGCGATTTAATCAAAATTTCAGCTCGGGCTGGCGACGAGTGTTAAAGAAAGATGTCGAATCCAGTGCTGAATGTCAAATTAGAAATTGTCCATGTGACGCGAAAAACCTCTATTATTATTGTACATGCTCATAAGGGGTGATGTGAAAGGAATTATCCCACCTTGAGGGTCGGACTGACTGTCGAAGTGTCACCGATCTACCTCCTGGGGTTTAGCCCTACACCCCCCTCCCAAGGTTCCATGCCCTCAATCAACCATCCGCCAATTTTGGAACCTATTTGAATTCGTGAAAATTTCAAAAATTTACCTCCTATGATTTCCACCGGTGCCGGCCCGCTGACCCCCCTCCACATTCTCCCGAAGCAACCCCTGGTACATCGGACAACCCTCATGCGTTTATTATAATATTGCTATTGTTGTGTTTGATTTTAGTGTTCTCGGGCTTGTAAATCAACTTCCATAAACTTGATCTTTTGTCTTAGATATGAGTTTTTAAGTAATTATCGTATTTGACAAGGAGAAACAATGCAATTGATTTAACTACCAAGGAATAGGCGCAGTTAATAACTATGCACTATAAAAATATTTCTTTGAATACGCCATTGGCTTCGTGGCTATTTCTGCGGAAACCTGATTTTAGTCAAAATCCGTTTGCTTCAGACAAATAAATATTTAATGTTCACAAGCGATACAAAAATAATACATGATCACTACCGATAGTGGCGTGAAGTTCAGGTTAAAAGTAAAAAGTCGTTGAAACCGTACCAACAGAGGTTGCCGCTTTTATGTCCTGTTTATCATATAGCTTTATAGAGTTTCTAATCATTTTTTCGCACACACATTAGACAGGGAACATCGTAGCTGTCCGATTCAGCATTTTATTCGAAGAATGCGGGAAAACTTGCGAAATGGAGAAAAGTGGAGCGGATACGTAAATTCTGTTCGTACGCCACAGAGGCCGTCTTTGGTCAATACCCATAACAGAAAATTTAACACGAATCGAATTTATGCACGAAACAGTACGTGATTTTGGCAATAGAAACAACGATGGTTTGCGCACATATATTGGACTCACGCATAGCAACGTAGATTAAAGTTGTATAATGCAATTGTTGTATAAGGCAATAAATCTCGTTGGTGAGTGAAGTCGAATGGTGTAATGTGGCGTTCACATTATAATGTTCCCGCTGCTTAGAACTTTTGTTCCCATGTAGACGCGACACTATCGAAAAGACAGTCAGGGTCACACCCATGATACCGTAAATCCATTTGCGAAGGTGTACGACACACCCCGAGCAACTACATTTTTTGCATACAGTGTCGTACAAACCCTTAGCTACTAGTTTCGTGCGAATGAACGGCAACGGACACACTGTGTAGTTATACCAGGTATATTAGTCAGTTACACTGTGTAGTTTCATTAGAGTATCGATTTCTATTAATATAATATGCATGTTGACGAGATTATACACCGTCATTAAAACTGCGAAGATGACACGGTATACTTGACACCATCGAAAAGTGGCGATACCCCTAACTAGCTACCCTTGAAAAATATAAAAAAAAACACTGGAGTCTAAGACACCCTGTTATCGACAGTGTGCCTAACGATTTGTGGGGTATATACGGTCCAAATATTAGGGAGATTATAACATGATTGCCGCATAAGATTTAGCCGAATCGGCTAGGCTTTAGGTTTGCGTTGTTTGCATAAATGGGAATAGCTCCATAACCGGTGAACCGATTAGGCCGATATTTGTCCCATTCGTCTCAACTCTGTCAATCGATTCGAGCAACTGTCAATAAATGTCTGTTTTGTCGGAAATTCGTTACAGCAAGGAGTAACACAAAAAACTTGGGTTACAGCAAAAGCTCGCGTTCTAATCACTACGCTATAGATACGTCAAAACTCCATTCATTTCCGTCGTTTATAATATGTAATGAAAAATGTCAATAAACCGGCGCTTAATTTCAACTGTTTTTGATGCATGTTGATCTGTTGACGCTAAAAGTAGGTTATTCTTAGTAATCAGACTAAAGGGCTGTCCAATAAACGCATCAACGTCTAACGCGCATTATAGCTTGGGCGTCTGTTTCTTACCTTTACCACCAATGTGTAGTATACCAAAGGATAGTTTGACATATAGTTTTTATCCTTAAAATAAATTCTATTGATGAAGACCGGTTCCTCAATCATTTACAATTTGGAAGAGTATATTTGAGCTTTAATACAATCGAAGACAATCGGAGTTATAAAAGAGCCCATCAACAACTATTTATTTCCGCCTAAATAAAGTAAGTAGCCTCACATTGATGTTTTTAAAGTACTGCTATTACAATGCTAGTCACCTCAAAAAACTGTTCCCTATTACCGCTGGCTTTTAGTGCAGTAATTTCTGGAAAATATAGCATTTAATTTTAAGCTGACAGTTAGAAAAAAGATAACCCATAATGGTATATTATTGAAAACATATAGTCTCTACATGTGCTTTTGACCATTTTAGCTATGTGCAAGCTAAATTTTGACGCCGATGGTGCAAACGAATTTTGTATTGAGTCTATAAATTATATCTTGTGGCGGTTAATATATAACTGCTTTTATATTACATAGCTGGATTTTAACTTTTATTCAGTTATTTTATTTTCACCTTTAGCACTTTGGTTTTTCAAATAATACATCATTTACGATAAGATGCGTGCGCCAGGGCCGAATTATGTCACGCGTCCAACTCAACTAGTTCGGGTGAACAATAGCTTAGCTGTACTACTATAGTACATTTTTATAGCTTAGCTAGTCTTAATGTGACAAATAGGGAGCTTAGCTAGGCTCTGTGGGACAAACGGAGCATCCAGCTGAACTGTCAAATGAGAAATTTTATTTAGTATTATGCTTAGTGTAATAGCATTTTGTTCTATAGTATTTTCACACTGATTCTGAGTTATATATTCGTTTTAATATATACTGTAACAGCCCGAGTTTTTACTCTGAATCAAAATATTCAAAAAATTAGGCCAAAGGGCCACAAATTTTGTGGATAAAGGGCGATCGGATACCGGTGGAGCGTGATCCAGAGATCTATTGATGCATTATTGATAATTGTATTGAATAAAATGAATATTATACTTGTGTTATAAAGGTGTAATCACGCTCCGCCAGCCCGAGGTGCGCGGGGTGATTCCGCACCCAAAATCGAATCAAAATTCTGCTGTGGAGGTGTCCGATCGAGCCCAGGATTGTTGTTGCATCATGACAAATATTGTTGTATTATTATGTCATTGTTTCGTAGGGGATGCGTCGTCGGATCGGCCGGGGACAAAGGGAAAGATTTCACAATTGGAATAGCAAATTTGCAAGTTGAGTGTCCCAGGGCCGGTGCCGGTGCGCATCCGGGGATAATAATAAGTATGTATATTTGTTGTTTGATAATATAATGCATACTGTGAATGTATGAGTCCGGGTGTCAGGAGGCGTTGCGTAAGGAACCTTATGGCAAGATGCAAATTGGGATTTTATGGCAGTCTGGGGTTCGCGAGCTTGTCCTGACACGCCGGCGGAAAATGATACGTGTTTGCATTATGCGGGATAAGTCGAATACGTGCAGCAAGAGATAAAATTTACCTAAAAGTTCCATTTTTCAATGGGTGTAAGAATTTCGGAATTTAAGGGAGTTTTACAGATTTTAGACAGAAAGGGAGACATTAAACTGTCATCAGGACCCCATAAGGATTCAAAATCACTCATTCGGGTCAACCTATTCCCAACCCATAAGTGCTTATGGACCCGCGTTTAAACTCTCAAACTTTCGGGCCCTAAATCACCACATCCTAAACCAAAACTCCCTGATTTTTCGAGCCCTAGACCTCAATTGGGCCCTATACTAACCATTTCACCGAAAACCGGGGCCACCCGCCCCAACGGAACTCCACGGGATCCCTATAGCTTAGTCGGGACCCAAATTTTTCCCATCGTGCACGCATTTATCCGCTTTTAACGGGCCTCCTAGGGGGATTACACTAAATTAAAGGGGCTCTTAAGTAGGCGACCCGCCAGGGCATGGATATGATCCCGCCCCCGGCCGCCTACTCTTCTCCGTTCCTGAAAAATAAATAAAAAACCTATAAAATCTTAGCTCATTTTCAGCGCCTAAAGCGCTTTTATATTTTGGCGAAAATATAGCCTCGCGCCGAACAGCGCGAGGTTTAGGTTGTTGTTGTTGGGGCTTTTGGCAAGCTTCGGCCACTGCCCATTCTAATATTGGCGTCGGCAAAACTTTTTCTTTATAACAGGCATTGTCGTTGTGTTGGTCGCACCAATTAATGTAAGGGTGTCTTGTTTGCTTACTGACCAGTGTGCCTGGCTTTATCTTGCCGCTATATGCTCATTTATTTTCGAAATCGTTCGCTTTCGTCGTCGCTATGTTTATGTATATATTCTGCTGGTTTTGAAGTTTAGAACGGTCTGCAAACTTAAATATTTTATCAAGAAAAGGACAAAATGCGAAAAAGGGGGGGCTGAGCAGGGTATAAAAGAGACTGCCCGATTCCCCGATCGGGACCAGTCGAGCTTTTCAGTTTAGGCTTTGGCGGTTGTCGCCATTTAAAATTTTATTTTCTATAGGTTTTCTGTATTTGTTTTTCTTTTCGTTTTGCTGTACCAGGGGTGGTTTCTCGCCGTGCCCCCACGGTGGAGAGCTTCCCCTGGCGTTAGTTTCTTTCCGCTTATGCAGAGGGCCGCCCTTTGCGGACGCTGGAGTGTCGGAAGGATGCTCCGCGCGCCCGTAAAGGCCGGACCCCGTTAAAATTCGCACGACCACGCCAAAATGTTCAAATTTATGTTTGCATTCGTCTCGACTGGTTCCCCGCTCCTCGGACATACTCTTCTTGTTTGCCGGTCCGAGGAGTGATCAAATTCTACTTTTAGGCTGATGGCAGTGCTCGAAATTTCCAGGTTCAGGCGAAAATTTAGAGGCCACAGTTTCGGTACTATGCGATGGTAGTCAAAATTCCTACTCTGCGGCATGTGATTCTGTTCTTGAGATACTTTTCGAAAGAATTTAACATAGTGTCGAATATTCTTGCAGTACGAAGAGGTCATTAAGAGGAGTTCCGAAGGTTCGATAAGATCTCATAAGTGATAAAAGGAGCGCTTCTCAAGACGTAGCCGTCTGCATCTCCGGGTGATACGAGTTGTCCCCGTCTCTCTTAAATCGAACAGCAGCGTCGAATCCCCATTCGTTCGCTGGTTTTCTCGTCTTTTATAAGCATGCGATGCAGACGACTGCGGACCTGATCGTGACACAACTTTAAGAGGCTCACCAGCTGAGCAGGAAACGAAACAGGGCCTGGAGCTGGCGGCGAACTAAAATGCGCTGAGCAATGGTAGGACGTGGGTTTTCTAACCGTGCAACTACGGGGAAAATCCAGGTCGCTGCCCACTCCCGGAGCCCTCTGGGAGTGAGTTTGAAATTAGTCGAGCCTTTCACGGGCCGCTCCAGTCGCTGTCGAAATTATGTAAAGTTTTGGACCAAACTGACATGAGATCGCCATCGGAAAATTGTCATGATACTCGCCGGTTTTGGATACATTTCGCCTGGTCTAGCTAGGTCAAAAGAATTCTTAGGGTACCGCAGTTCGACAAAGCTCAGTCAAAAGTCTCTAGAGTATCGCGTCGGAAAGGGTTACAAATTGTGTCTCAGGGTACCTTGCAGGGTACCCGACTTAATTTTTTGTCATACCATGAATGTTGTAAATAGCTTGCCATGCACCCCGATTGGGTGACGTTTGAAGTGTATGAATTACAAAATTCGGGTTCGAGAGTAAAGCAATTGAACCGTGTGTCTCTTTTTGAAGCAGTTAGAAGTTTGGTTTAATTTCCTGACCCCAGTGGAGACTCAGAAACTATTTTCAACAGAAATCCCCCAGGACCTTTGAACCAAAGCCAGCTTTGTATCACTGCGAGCAAGCCACCCACCCCCGCGCCCCGTCGGGTCAATTCGCTAACGCTAGCTCGCTCGCTTCTCCGTTTTTGGGCCCGAAACCTCCTGCATCCCGCATTCTATCCATGTTTTGCTCTAACTGCCTGGAGCGCTCACGCTGCAAATGCCCCCAGCATAATCGTCGCTTTGCGCAGCCCACATAAAAATAGGTCACACTCGTAATCGTAGGTGAAACATCCAAGAGACTGGGGCCCTCGCCTCAGTGCCCTCTGCGTTATCACAACTACTCAAGATTTAGGGAACATACCTCGACCAGGCCCTGTAGAAACTGTGTGCGCTTACAGTCTAAGCTTCGGGTGGTGCATTGCTCAAAGATCAGAAACGTGACTAAGCACATAGGGACACACCAACGGGAAATCTCACTAGGACCAGAGAACCCCGCTTAGGGGATTTAGTGGATAATGAGGGAAAGGCGAGTCAGCCTTATTACCTGTGAGCAGGCCTAAGGGTTGACTCTCCCTCGGGGGACCCCATACCACTAGATGCGTGGGCCGACATAGGGGCCAGGCCGAACACACTGGTAAACCCGCCGGCAGCCTGCTAAGCTAAGCGGTTCCCTTAGGTCATCGCATAGATCACCGGGGAGTCGTGGAAGCCGGGGTTGTCCGGGCACCACACGCTCAGGAAAATAGTGGTGCAGCTGGGATCCCTTAGGGCCAGAACTGGTCCTAGTACATAAATATAGTGGGGGCCACGCCGTGAGGCGTCCATAAATTTTTGGGGGACCCAAGGGCCTAAGTTATTAGTTGTAGGACCTCTCCCATAGGACGACGCCGGCTTAGCTTGTGTAATAGAGCAGATACATAGGTAATGGCTATTCTAACTTTTAAACTGACTGATTGCGTGCAATGTCGCCTCGATAACAGTTTTGTCACAGGAGTCAAAATGTGGGTGTTTAATAGTGTAATTAAAACGCTACTGAATGAGGCTCATGCGATCCAACGGCACATCACGGTAGCATTGTGTTCTGATTATGAACTATATTTCGGAGAAAACATTCAAGCTGTAAAATGTAGGGCGGGTAACTGAGATTCTTGGGACGCCGTGCCCGTCGGACTGCGTGAGCCCGGAATAAGGCTGTCTTGTTAGTGTAGGGTGACACTCTGGCGAATGGAAGGGACAAGTGTTGGATTGGAGTAGTGTACGGTTTCGGATGGTTATGGCTATACGGCTGGTACATGTTGGCGAGAGGTCATTGTTTTAGGATCGAAATTGGCTTATTCGGTGCTAATCAGTGTTACGTCGGCTACTAGTAATAGTAATACCACTATTGTCCATAATTTGCTGTTATGTCGAATTGGACATTGCTAGCGACATCCAAGCAATACGTTGACTATAGTATTCACCATCGACTTGGCTGCTGAGTTACTAACTGTATCATCAACTGCTGACAATTATCGCATTCGCGACATGCTCGTTAATGGACAACTGCTACGACCTAATCGATTGCACAATTGGAAGTCAATAATTTAGAACGGTGAACAGACAATTCGTCCACTGGTTGGAACTTCGATCAAACAATTCGTCGGTAATTCAACAACGATCGGACAATTCGTTGATTATTTGGCACTGATATTGAACAATTCGTCGGCAACTTAGAAATGCAGTCGGATAATTCGTCAGTAATTCAGCACTGGGGTTGAACGATTCGTCGGTTATTTAGAACTATGGTCGGACAATTCGTCGATAGTTCGCAACTGTTTTTTGACACTTTGGCAGTACAATAATTCGAACTCTAAACGGAAGCCTTTTCAGTGGTTATTGACATTCGAATAGGCAGGCACCGCCTGAATTTCGCGTCACGTCACGTCGATCGAACGAATCGCCATCAGCAACAAAACTGCTCCACGGCGCCTCTACCACGCCGACAATCTCGCTCGTCTGTTCAATCTACGTCAGAACCCGATCCAACCGTGCGCCCGGTAACGTTGTGTTGGAATAGTGAACTGTCGGAATTGTTGAAGACTATCGAAGCGTGGTCAGTGTGACATTGTGCTTGATTTAGAATATATTTTTATTTCATTAATGCGGTGTGGGTCAGAACATGTTTTAACGATTAGTATACGGCCGATGGAAATTGTAGTGTAATGTTGAAGACAGTGACGTATATTTTGTTGTGTCGCACGTACCTTCAACTTAGCCGAAATCAGGAACGCCGTAATTTTACCAATTTTACACGGGTAGTTTGTAACGTCCTGACCGGTTAAGTGACTTCAAATTGCTATTTTGGGCTCTATACTGATCTTTTGGTCATTTTAAGTTTTCCTGTGAAATTTATTTTTGTATCAGTATATGAACCAAGACGCTATAGTTAATTCGGACCAGTGAACTAGTCGATTCTGGCTGCTAGTAACGATATAGCTATAGGTCTATAGGGCACGCTTTGAGTTTGGCGAATTGAGTAGTTGAATGTCTGCAGAGGAGTAAAATTATCAAACCCCAGTGAACTGGAGGTCACATTGGGAGTTGAAGTTAGCCGCGGTGATCAAGCTAAGCGAAATTTTCACACTACCAGCCACTTACTTAAGGAATAGGCACACAGGTACAGTGAAGTTTATTTGACAGTAGAAATTCCGTAATAAAGTAAACACATATATCTGATCATACATTTAACATCCGTGCTCAGGTCAGGTCTGAATCACGGACGCCCTACAGCTTAAAAAAAATAAGGATTACTGATAATTCGGAATAAAAATGTCATTGCCAGCGAGCGCCAATAGAACGCCGATTAGCGGCACGTCAACAACTAATGTAGGAGGTGGCACGACCACCACGGCTGGTAGTACAAATGGGCCCAGCCCCACTGTATCAGGAGACCCACTAGTGGCAATCCTCCAGCAGCTAATGGAGCGGACGACCACAACGGCACCAATCATACAGGTAGGCGACATCCCACCGTTTTCAGGAGCTGACGGACAAGACTTTGAGGCATGGCTAGCCACCTATGACAACCTGACGGACGCGAATGGATGGACATTGGAACAGAAACTCATCTGCTTCCCGACTGTATTAATAGGAGAAGCGCTTAAGATTTACGAAAGTTTCCCGGACTGCCAGAAACAAACGTACGAAGCCCTTTGTTACAACATGGGTTTCATGTATTCCTCCTCGCAGCGCGACGAAGACGCATTAATCACGCTACGCATGCGCGTACAAGGAGAACGAGAATCAGTCGCTATGTACGGACTTGACCTTCAAAATCTAGTGGACAAAGCATTCCCGGAGGTCGAAGGCGAGCAACGCGACGCATTACTGCAGAAATTCCTGCGACAAGGACTGAGGAAGGAGTTGAAGTCTAGTGTTATAGGGAAAACCTATCCATCTTTCAAACACATGATGGATAAGCTCAAGTACAAGGAGGACGCCATTATAGCGTCCCAAAAGGATATTATCGGAGTACCGGTTCGCAAAAGCAGCCGGTCTAAAACAGTTAATTACATGACACAGGGAGGTGAAAATAACCAACTAGTAGATCAAATACGTGAGGCACTCGATGAGAACAAGCGCACCGCAGCCGGCAGCGACGCTACCATCGCTCGGCTCATCGATCTACTAGACAAGCGCACAGAGCAACACCAGTTAAATGCGATGATGCAAAATAACGGAGCACCGCAGATAGGCGCAAATGCGATACCACCAGCAACGCCGGTAGGAAACCAATGCTTTCGATGTGGCTATCTAGGGCATTTCGCTAGGGAATGCCCGTATTTCCGAATGGACACATACGATCCATTGCAGAACGAGTATACACGCTTAGCCACGCGAGCAGCGCCTAACTATATGTACGGTGCACCACCACCACCCGCTATCGAGTATGTTAGGCCGCCACCGCAGTATAATAGTCGTCCCCGCTACCGAGTAGTTGAACCTAGAGGTGGAGCACGCTACTCGCGACGTGATGATTGGAACAATACAGCTAATCAGCGGGGATACACTGGTTATGGGCAGCAAGGATACTATCGCCCAGAGCCCGCAAATTACAGCGCGTATGGCAATGGTGGTCAGACCGAATATTATAATCGATCTCGCGGACGTAGCGCAACCGGGTACAACCAGCGAAACAACGGGTATAACCCAACATACGATCGACGCTATGCCGCACCACCCCAACCATTTTCGGCCGAAGCCGCGCCGTTTCGACCGCGCACGCCTAGTAACGGTTGGAACAACGCAAATCAGTTAGGAGCAGTGCCTCGAAATAGACCCGCGCAGGCACCAATACATAATAACGAACGAGTTGATCGCCGTAACGCCGGCGTAATGTCAGTGACCAAAGCAGTAGATCCTGAGCTAGCACACCGCTTAGATGTCATGCGACATGAAATGTCTACGCTTGAAGAACGCGCAGGAGCTGGCTTAGGCACCCGTTCGGCACAAGTTAACTTGATGGTCACTGAAGATGAAGCAGCGCAAGAACAGAACGGCCCAGATTTCGAAATTGAGCAAGAATACCCAGACGAAATTGAAGCAGAACCAGGTGCATATCAGGTAAATTCATTGCAAACCAATAGGAACACAGCACTAAATTGGTTACAAGCGATCAGGTCGCGGAGTGGCAATATAGAAGACCAAGCACATGAAGAAGGAACACTTGCATATGGAGAATTTGGATACAACAAAGCACCAAGTAACACTGAATTTACACGGCACTCGGCTTTGTTGTTTCCAACCCCTGGCGCGCAGGGTGTGACCCGAGACCTTGTGAATACTGGTTGGCCAACCAACTTATTTGTATATCCCGATCGGAAGTCAGCGCGAGGAGATGATGAGTACCGAGATACCGAGAGGAGTGAGAGGGGAGGAGGAACCGAGAACCTAATGGAACCAAAGGAACCTAATGATCCTGATGTGCCGAGTGAGAAATATGGGAGGTGGCCGTTCGGACTTCGGGGGCCGATTAATAGGGCATCCGTGTCTAGCAATGACCCAAACGCTGGCACGTGTAACCCATCTCAGGCGGCTGCACATCGGATGGAACCTAAGAACCTAATGGATGGAGAACCTAATGGAATGGAACCTAGAGAGACGCCGTTCGGACTTCGGGGGCCGATTAATAGGGGTCGCGTGTTCGGCAATGGCTCTAGCGCCGGCACGGTACAACCTGGGGAAGCGACTTTCCATAGGCTTATTCGAAATTGTATATGAGAAGCGGAACCAGAAGAACCTGCGCAGGAACTTATGGACCTAATGGAACCTAATGGCCTTGCGGATACCGAAAACTTAATGGAACCTAGCGGATGGAATGGAATACCGAGGAACCGAGAACCTAAGGAACTAAGTGAACTTAACCTAGCGGATGCATCCAACTTAACTAAACTGACTTCCACCAATTTAGGGCGGCCGTGTGAGGCCCCTGTAGCGTTTCAACCGACCGGGGAAGACCGTAAAGGACACTGGTCAGGTGTGATGGAGACCTTCGGAACACGGGTCAGTGCCCGATTGCTCCTAACTCCGAATTATTTCAAAACGATCCCAACATCGAGGACATCGCACCGTAGCATACCACCGACAGGTCAACGCGATACATCATATGGACGCACCCTTGCTAATCAACACATTTGTGTACCGCACACCAGTACTTACACTAATAGACACAGGGGCAGACGTTTATAGTAGCACAATACCTGGTAAATAAATTGGGCCTCCAGCCGCAACCTGACGATTCCACTAGAATAGTATCTGCCACTAAACAGGAACTTAGCATTAGATGGCAGCATAAGTGTACCTTTGTCGATCGGGTCCATAAAGGTACAAACCGAATTCTTTGTCACTAAAACAGCACCTTATCACTGCATCGTAGGAACAAATTTCATGTCCAGTTGCCAAAGTGCATCATAAACTTTAAGGAACGTTGCTTAGAAATAGCAGTGGATGAGGAAGAAGCTAAGATACCTTTTGCAAGCCTAGACTTACGACCCACCACTAATTGCGGTAATGTGTAGGAAACTCACCACACTAGAACCAAACACTGAAACATTCATTAATGCAATCCCAGGAAATAGCAAAAACGGCGTCAGGACCGGCACTATTTGTGCCCGCACCAGAAATGGTTGACATCGCCATGGCACATGCATTTGTATTCAGAGTCAAAGGACTATACCAATCGCAGTAATTAACTTCGGAAACACACCGGTCACCATTTATGCCGGACAAACGATAGGACACATTGAGGTAATGATGAACCCCGATGTGCAATTCTTTGAAAGACACAAACAAAAATTTGATCAGGTACGAGGAGCACAAACCGGCCAAACAATTAAATACTATCACTGCGCACCCTGAAAGAATCATTCAACATATAGAGGCTGGGAAAAGGTCAATTGACCATGAAATAGCTCAAACGGTCTTGAGTAAAATAGATTTTGATAAGACCCTATTATCTCCGTTTGAGCTAAAGCAATTGAAAACCGCAATTGCTGAAAACGCAGATGTCTTCAGCACGCACGACTTTGATTTAGGATGCTACACAGAACATAGGCACCGCATAGAGACCGGAGACGCTAAGCCAATTAAGCAAGCACAGTATCGACTAGCACATTCCTTGCGCGAACCGCTTCGCGAAGAACTCAATAGTATGCTAGATGCGGAACTAATATCACCATCAAGCTCACCTTGGGGATCACCGATAGTGTATGTAACCAAGAGTGACGGCTCACTCCGACTCTGCGTGGACTTTCGGAAGGTAAACACGGTAGCAGAGCAGGACGCATATCCATTACCTAGAATAGATGATATCTTAGGATGCCTCAGAAACACTAAACTAATGTCCAGTTTAGATCTAAACAAGGGTTTTGGCAACTAGAATTAGACCCAGAAACTAAGGACAAAACATCTTTCGTAACGGTTCCTGGACAATACGAATACAATGTCCTACCGTTTGGATTAAATTCATCTCCAGGAGCTTCAGCGTTGCATGTCCATGATTTTAAAAGGGTTAGAGTGGGAAAAATGCTTAATATACATAGATGACATACTGGTATTTTCACAACGTTCGAGGACCGCTTGGCCGACCTAATTAGGGTGTTCGATCGTTTTCGCAGAGCCAATTTAAAATTGAAACCGTCAAAATGCCACTTTGGCCGAGGTAGTTTAAAGTATTTAGGACACATTAGCACAGAAGGCGTAAAACCAGACGAAGAGGCAATAGCAATAGAGGAATTCAAACGTCCGGAGACGCTGAAGCAGATTCAAAGTTTCCTGGGACTAGTAGGTTACTATCACAAATTTATACCAAACTATTCAGACATTTGCGAGCCTTTGAATCAACTAAAACGCAAGGATGCAGTATTTAAATGGACTCCTAAGTGTGAGGACGCCTTTAAGAAGCTAAAACAAGCGCTATTAGATGAACCAGTACTAATACATCCCGATTTTACACAGCCGTTCATTTTACAGACAGACGCTTCAGGATACGCAATGGGTGCAGTGCTCTCGCAGAAAACTAAACAAGGTCTTAAACCCATTGCGTACGCCAGTAAGGCGCTGCTAGATTATCAACGCCGTTATCCCGCAATCGAAGCTGAGGCTCTCGCAATCAGATGGGCAGCGCTACACTTTGAGCATTACCTCGTAGGACACAAATTTCATGTCGAAACCGATCACAAGCCGCTAAAAGCCTTGTTTGACAAGCCGCCTAGAACTCACGCTTATCCCAGTGGCGTAGCGAATTATTACTTGAATTCGGGGGATTTGAAATACAATACAGGTCAGGCAAAGAAAACGGCAATGCTGATGCCTTGTCGCGGGATCCTAGATACGACCCATCCATCAGCGAGGAACAAACGGGCGACATGTATGAAGTATTAATGATGGGTCGGGGACGACCCACCGAACCTCGCCCACCTACAACCTGCGCAGCGTGGGATCAATCGCACCTGCCGTATCCCGTACGCACAGTGACACCACTCACACCTGGGGCGCCAACAGCGATAATAGGAAGCCCAATAGCTCCCCCAGGACAGCCACACCCCGAGGCAATCCCATCGCAACTAGTTCCCGACACGCAGATAACTACAGTACCCCCAGCGACGCTAACACAGCAAGCAGCCACGCTCAGTGCTATCCCAATTAGAATGGATCCAGGAGGAACACCAGTAATGTCAGTACACACTACAACCATCTCGGGTTCTGGAGTCGGACCTCAGGCTCGAGAATCTAAAAGGCCACACCGGCCTGAGTCAGAAACCGTAGGACTAAGAGCAACCACACTACCGACAGAGCAGGAATTTGATAGGCTCATGAAACTAATGATGCATTATGAAACTGAAATTCTGCCAACAGTTAGGATCGAGGACGCACAGGATACTCACGAAAACATATATCTACCATTCTTTTCAGACCTCCCAGATTTTAATCTGGTACGGCTCTTGCCGTACATTCAACGAAATGACCCAGAACTAGGTCCCATTTGGTGGTATTTATATAACAAACAAGGCCTAGGGCCGAGCTAGGTGCACTAAGAATAGAAATGCGAGCTCATTATTTCGAACTCGCGCAGGATACAAAAATATTATATATGCATCTGTTACAACCAGGAGACATAAATTATAAACTGTGCGTCCCAATCACATTAGTGCAGCAAGTTCTCAAACATGAACATAGCACCTTATATGGAGGGCATCCTGGTCGCGATCGACTCTTAGCAAAGTTAAAACAATTTTACTACTGGAAGGGTATGTCGGAACACGCACAACAATGGATCAGGCGATGCACTCTGTGCCAATCCGCGAAGGACCCAATTTCTCGGATAACCACCGGATTGGGCAAGAAAGGACGAGCTGTGTCGAGCACAAACATAGCATGGCGAATAACCAGTAGGACCGCACAAAGCAAGCGGGGCAGTACATAAGCGCAAGTCACTAAATTATTCCTCGCAAACGGACCAGACCACTTTTACGTGACTTAATAATAGGAAGGCTTGTCACTTAAAGTAGCACAAATTATGACCCAAGTGCAAACGATTAGAAAATGGCAAACCGAGTATCCTGAAGTGATAGAGGTAGTCCGAAACAACCTGAGCACAATAACATCTATTACCACCATCAGAGCAAATTAAGCAAAATTTGGTTACGAATTATTAAATGGGCGTATCAAAATACAACAAATGGGAATTTCTGGAATAGGCACCCGTGCGGACCATTTCCTGGGAGTTACCGAAAAACAAATACGGGGCCTGTTTAAAACCCACCACCAATGTGGAGGTACGTGCTGTATATAAATGAAACGTTATTGTGTATGCATATCTCATGTTGCTTTATATGTGGAAGAAGGAGCGAAAGGGACTGGCAAATAATACGTTCCATAAACATTTTTAAGACTCAAATCATGACAGTATATCCTAAAAATATTATAACCCATAAGGGAAAACTTCCAAAATTATCGAAAATAAAGGGAGAAGGGACGCGTTTGGTGATAACCAAGCAAATTGATCGTCCTTCTACCCTCGTTTTAGCAAATTTTAACAAATTTTTGGGAAAATGTTGGAAATTTTCGAAATTTATTGTAAGTTTATGCCCAAACGGGCTACATTGTGTAACAGCCCGAGTTCTTGTCGAATCCCAAACGTTCAAAATCAGGCCATAGGGGCCTCAAAATTCAATGGATAAAGGGCGATCGGATACCGGTGGAGCGTGATCCAGGGATCTATTGACGCGTTATTGATAAATGTATTGAATAAAATAAATGCTATACTCGTGTTATAAATGTGTAATCACGCTCCACCAGCCCGAGGTGCGCGGGGTGATTACGCACCAAAATTGAATCAAAGTTCAACTGCAGAGGTATCCGATCGATCCCAGGACTGTTGTACATTATGGAAAAAATATTGTAGTACTGTTATGTTATTGTTTCGTAGTGCAATGTGGGACGGATGCGTAGTCGGATCGGCCGGGGACAAGGGGGAGAGATTTCGCGTTTTATTTCAACCCGGCGTGACAAATTTTGATGATTAGGTGCCTCAGGGTCGGTTCCGGTGCGCATCCATGGACAATAACTATGCAATATGTGTGTTTGTTCGTTGATAAAGTAATATATTTATTTGGTGCTTGCGTCCGGGTGCCAGGATGGGACGGAATGTCGTACGAAGTCCCCGGCGACAAAAAAGGGCAATTTGGGTTTGTTTTGCAATGGTCCGGGACCCGTGAGTTTATCCTGACACGCCGGCGCAAGCTGATATGTATTTTGTGCGGTACGGGCTAAATGGAATGCTTAAAGTACGGGGTAAAATTTACTTAACATGGAAAGAGTCTCATTTTTAAAGGGGTAGCAGTAAGTTGAAATTTTGGGGGTTTTTGTAGATTTCAAACAAAAAGGGGGACATTAAATTATAATTAGGAACCTATAAGGCTTTAAAATTTCTTGTTCGGGTCAACTTACTCCCAACTCGTAAGTACTTAGGGACCCCCGATCCCGCGTTTGAACTCTGAAACTTTAGGGCCCTAAATCACTACACCCCGAACCAAAACTTCTCGATTTTGGAGCTCTGTACATTACTTAGGCCCTATACTAACCAGTTCACTGAAAACCGGGGCCACCCGCCCCAACAGGTCTCTACAGGATTCCCCTAACTCACTTGGGATCCGAAAATTCCCTATCGTGCACGCATTTATCTGCCTATTACTGGTTTCCTATGGGGCTTACATTAAATTTGAATTTCTCCTGAGCAGGCGACCAGCCAGGGCATGGATATGATCCCGCCCCCGGCCGCCTGCTCCCTTCCGTTCCTGAAATATAAACAAAAATAATAAAAAATATTACGGCGAATAATGCGCCCGAAGCGCTGATATATTTTCCTATCTCGAAAACCTCGCGCCGACCAGCGCGAGGTTCTGTTTTGTTTACGTGCTATTTGGCACATTTCGGCCACTATGCATTGTGGCCTGTTGTTATTGCTGGCGGCAGTTTCGCTTTTGGCAAATGCTACATAGACCGGCTGGTAGCAGGGTTGGCTACATTGACATACGGTACAGATGGCGGTTTGTTGTGTATCTACGTCGACGTTTGATCTTTATATATATGTATCGTTTAAAGTTTTCAAAAATTTATTTAAAATTTTAAATTCTAAGGGTCTAGCATTGACAACCAACATAAAGGGGGGGGTAGGTAGACAGTATAAAAGAGACTGCCCGATTCCCCGATCGGGACCAGTCGAGTTTTAAGTTCTCAGAAGTTGGCGGTTGTCGCCATTAAATAGGTTTTTCTGTTTATTTTGTCTTCGCGCATAGGGTTTGCTTTTCCAGTCTTTTGGTTTATACCAGGGTCGGTTTTTCGCCGTGCCTCCACGGTGGAGAGCCTCCCATGGTTGCTGGTGCTTCTTTTCGATCTTGCGAAGGGCCACCCTTTGCGGACGTTGGAGTGTCGGAAGGATGCTCCGCGCGCCCGTAAAGCACGGACCCCGTTGAAATTCACAAATTGCATCAAAATTAGTTTAAATTTTCACTCGCCGCATCTCGACTGGTTCCCCGCTCCTCGGACGTTTTTCTTCTTTCGCAGGTCCGAGGAATAATCAAAATTGTCAAATTTAGGAAAAAGGGACATTGCATGAAATTTCTAGGTTGAGGAAAATTCAGTGACAATAGTTTTGTTCGACGTGATGGGGACCAGAATTTCTCTAACAAGGCCTTAGTCAAAACTTAAGGGTGGTGACGAGAGTGATATTAAGGACGTAGCCGTTTGCATCCGCAGGTGACACGCGTTGTCCCCAATCGTTTGAAATCGAGCTTCAGCGCCGAATCTTCATTCGTTCGTTGTTTCTGCTGCACCTGGTTAGATTCTGATGCAAACGACTGCGGGCCCGCAAGTGACAAAATTCTAGGAGAGAGAGTCACTCGCTAAGCGGAAAACGAAACAGCGGCTGGAGCTGGCGGTGAGCTAAGTTGCGTTGAAAATTTTGGGTGGAACGTAGATTTTCTAACCGTGCAACTACGGGGGAAGTCTAGGTTGACACCCTCTCCTGGAGCCCTCTGGGAGTGAGTTTCGAATTAGTCGAATCGTTCGCGGGCCGTTCCAGCCGCTGTCGCCAGTGATTGAAATTGTGGACGCCAGTCCTGTTTTTCATCCGGAGTGTTAGGGGCGTAAAGGACGATTGTTGTCACTCACTAGGCGACCCCCGCGTCTCAAAAAGGAGAAAAAGGGGGAGGCAGTTTTCATGGTTAAAGGAATTAGAATGACGAGCCCTGCTCAATTGAAAATTTGACTAAGGATCATTATCGTTTTCGTTCAGGATCTAACGTTCCCTTTGTCGACCGACGCGTTCGACTCGAGTAAACGCTATCAGGATAGGAGGTTCAACGGGAATGCTATATTTGTACTGGGGTATCTTTCAGGGTACCCCAACTTAAATTTGTTTATCTGATAAATGATGTAAATGAACTGTCGTGCGCCCCGATTGGGCGAATTTCATAAAGTGTGCTAAATATAAAACAAAGGATTCAGGAGTAAATCAATTGAATCGCGTGTTGTTTTTAAAGCAGTTAGGAGTCTTGTTTAAATTTCTGCCCCCGTAGAAACTCAGAACTAGTTGCAACAGAAACCTCTCAGGATTTTTGAACCAAAGTCAGCCTTGTGTTGCTGCGAGCGAGCCATCCACCCCGCGCCCCGTCGAGTTAATTCGCTAACAAGCTCACTCGCTTAGCAAGCACCCCTTTGTACCCCGCCTTCTATCCATGTTTCGCTCTAACCACCTGGAACGCTCCCGTTGCGAATACTTCCATGGTAATTGTCGCTTTGCACAACTCGCATCCCAATAGATAACGTTAGTAATCACAGGAGAGACACTCAAGGGACTGGGGCCTCCGCCTCAGTGCCCCTACGTAAAACAAGTAACTAAATTCGGTCACCATTCAAGTTTTATAGGGCCAGTCATGTTTCACTTAGGATTAGAAACAGGACAATAATGCATAGAGACATACGAACGGGGAAAGTCACTAGGATCACGTTAGGACCAGAGAACCCCGCTTAGGGGATAAAGTGGGTAATGAGGGAAAGGCGAGTCGGCCTTATTACCTGTGAGCAGGCTTAGGGGTTGACTCTCCCTCGGGGGACCTCATACCATTAGACACGTGGGCCAATAAAGGGGCCAGGCCGAACACCCTGGTAAACCCGCCGGCAGCCTGCTAAGCTAAGCGGTTCCCTGGGTCATCGCATAGATCGCCGGGGAGTCGTGGAAGCCGGGGTTGTCCGGGCACCACACGCTAAGGAGAAAAGTGGTGCAGCTGGGATCCCTTAGGGCCAGAACTGGTCCTAGTACATAAATAAAGTGGGGGCCACGCCGTGAGGACGGCGTGCTAATAAACCCCGCCATTGCAGGAATCACTCGTTACCGCAACTCGGACCTCTCGCATGTCTAACAACAAATTCTCAACTGTGATGCGGATAAATTTGAATTGAGGTAGCCCACAAGGTCAAGGTCTCTGTGAAAAATGTTAAAGCTTCATGCTGTGTACTTGTAGTCATGGTGATTATGATAGTGGCTGAGGCGGTCCAGGAGGTCGACCGGTCCACCTAGTTTTGGCGTATCGAAAAAACCCTTGTTTACCTGGTGTAAGCGAATAGGTCATGCACAGCACGTGTGGACCGTCGAGAATCCTGGACCGTGTCCGTCTATAAAGCTGAATGATTACGAAAGCCCTTAGTATCTCGCAAGATGAATGGTAAAGTGATAATCAAGTACATGGAGGACAATTGGTCGATGGAGGCACGTGTATTAATGGTTATCGGACATCGACGTTTCGGAACTAATATTTTAGGTGTATATACAGGCGATTTGGAGTACTAAATTTTGAGTGACTATCATCTGACTATTTATAGCTCAATATTTTCGAATTGTTGGAACTGTATCGCTCACCGACGGTTGACATTATTTCGTACTTGCTGTGACGTCGACAATAATTATTGCCTGGCGATCTTCAATTGTGGACTCACAACTAATAGCTCGGTACTAACTGGCTGCATTATCGTCGTGTTACGGAACTGTCACCGCGAGGCTCAATTTATAGTCGGAATTCGGTGTGTGCTACTCACACGTCAACGCACAATCGGGCACCGTCAACGCAGACTCTGATTCGTACCATTGTTGCCGGACAGTTCCTCTCAACGCCGTATATTGGGTTTCGAGCGTCGAACGTCCGATCTACTACCTACACGCGTCGTTGGATTGAATCGAATTTCGTTGCTAAATCGGCCGCGTACGACAGACATTTGTTAATTGAATGACGGTCAGTATATATGTTATGTTGTAAATATAAAAAATTAATTATCTTAATTATGGTTGCAATGTCTTGTATTCAATAGTTAAGAATGCCACATTGTCCAGGTGGTTTTTACATGTTGCGTTTGCTTTTGCACGTACCTCCAAGCCAGTTGAAACCAGAGGTGCCATAACTTTGCCAACTTGTACGGGTGGTTTATAACGTCTTGACTGGTTAGGTGATTTCAAAACCACTATTTTGGCCCTTTTTGTCGTTTTTAAATTTTCCGGTGAAATTTACCGAGAAGTCATAGATAATTCGTACCTGTGAACTAGTCGATTCTGATTGCTAATAACGAGATAGTTATAATTTATAGGACACGGTTTGAGTCTAGTGGATTGAACAAGCAATCACCTTCAGTGAAGCAGCGTAATCTAACCTCAGTAAATGTGAGGTCACGTTTGGAGTGTAGTTAGCTGATCAAGCGAAGCGAAATTTTCACACAACTAGTCACATACTTAAGGAATAGGCACACAGGTACAGTGAAGTTTACTGGACAGTAGAACTTCCGCTATAAAGTAAACACATATATTTGATCATACATTTAACATCCGTGCTCAAGTCAGGTTTGAGTTACGGACGCCCAACAGCTCAAAACAAATAGGGAATATTAATAATTCGGAACTCAAAAATGTCATTACCAGCGAGCGCTAATAGAACGCCGATTAGCGGCACGTCAACAACTAATGTAGGAGGTGGCACGACCACCACGGCTGGTAGTACAAATGGACCCAGCCCCACTGTATCAGGAGACCCATTAGTAGCAATCCTACAGCAGCTGATGGAACGGACAACAACGACGGCGCCAATCATACAGGTGGGTGACATCCCACAATTTTCAGGAGCTGACGGACAGGACTTTGAGGCGTGGTTAGCCACATACGACAACTTGACGGACGCGAATGGATGGACGTTAGAACAGAAACTAATTTGCTTTCCGACGGTATTAAGGGGCGAAGCGCTTAAGATATACGAAAGCTTCCCGGACTGCCAGAAACAGACGTACGAAGCCCTTTGTTACAACATGGGTTTCATGTACTCCTCCTCGCAGCGAGACGAAGACGCATTAATCACGCTACGCATGCGCATACAGGGCGAACGAGAATCAGTCGCTATGTATGGACTAGACCTCCAAAACTTAGTGGACAAAGCATTCCCGGAGGTCGAAGGTGAACAGCGTGACGCACTGCTGCAGAAATTTCTGCGACAGGGACTGAGGAAGGAGTTGAAATCTAGCGTAATAGGAAAGACTTATCCATCTTTCAAACACATGATGGATAAGCTCAAGTACAAGGAGGACGCCATTATAGCGTCTCAAAAGGATATTATCGGAGTACCGGTTCGCAAAAGCAGCCGGTCTAAAACTGTTAATTACATGACCCAGGGAGGTGAAAATAACCAACTAGTAGACCAAATACGTGAAGCACTCGATGAGAACAAGCGCACCGCAGCCGGCAGCGATGCTACTATCGCTCGGCTCATTGATCTACTAGATAAGCGCACAGAGCAACACCAGGTAAATGCCATGATGCAGAATAATGGAGCACCGCAGATAGGCGCAAACGCAATACCATCAGCAACGCCCATAGGCAATCAATGCTTTCGATGTGGCTACCTAGGGCACTTCGCTAGAGAATGCCCATATTTCCGAATGGACGTATACGATCCATTGCAAAACGAGTACACACGTTTAGCCACGCGAGCAGCGCCTAACCACACGTACGGTGCACCGCCACCACCCGCTGTCGAATATGCTAGGCCGCCACCGCAGTACAATAATCGTCCTCGCTATCGAGTAGTTGAACCTAGGGGTGGAGCCCGCTACTCGCGACGTGATGATTGGAATAATACAGCAAATCAGCGGGGATACACTGATTATGGGCAGCAAGGATACTATCGCCCAGAGCCCGCAAATTACAACACGTATGGAAACGGTGGTCAGACCGAATATTATAATCGATCTCGCGGACGCAGCGCAAATGGGTATAACCAACGAAATAATGGATATAACCCAACATACGATCAACGCTATGCTGCCCCACCCCAACCACTGTCGGCCGAAGCCGCACCGTTTCGTCCGCGCACGCCTAGCAATGGTTGGAATAACGCAAACCAGTTAGGAGCAGTGCCTCGAAATAGACCCGCGCAGGCACCAATACATAATAACGAACGAGTTGATCGCCGTAACGCCGGCGTAATGTCAGTGACCAAAGCAGTAGATCCTGAGCTAGCACACCGCTTAGATGTCATGCGACATGAAATGTCTACGCTTGAAGAACGCGCAGGAGCTGGCTTAGGCACCCGTTCAGCACAAGTTAACTTGATGGTCACCGAAGATGAAGCAATGCAAGAACAGAACAGCCCAAATTTTGAGAGTGAGCAAGAACACCCAGATGAAATCGGAGCAGAACCAGGTGCATATCAGGTAAATTCATTGGAAACTAGTAGGGACACACCGCGAAATTGGTCACAAGCGATCAGGTCGCGGGGTGCCATTGAACCAAGTCAAACATATGAAGAAGAAACACTTGCATACGGAGAATACAACTACAGTGAGGTACAAAGCAATACCGAACCCACACGGCGCTCGGCTTTGTTGTCTCCAACCCCTGGCGCGCAGGGTGTGACCCGAGACCTTGTGAATACTAGTTGGCCAACTAACTTATGTGTATATCCCGATCGGAAGTCAGCGCGAGGAGATGAAGAGTACCGAGATACCGAGCAGAGGAGTGAGAGGGGAGGAGGAACCGAGAACCTAATGGAACCAAAGGAACCTAATGATCCTGATGTGCCGAGTGAGAAATATGGGAGGTGGCCGTTCGGACTTCGGGGGCCGATTAATAGGGCATCCGTGTCAAGCAATGACCCAAACGCTGGCACGTGTAACCCATCTCAGGCGGCTGCACATCGGATGGAACTTAAGAACCTAATGGATGGAGAACCTAGTGCACCTAATGGAATGGAACCTAGAGAGACGCCGTTCGGACTTCGGGGGCCGATTAATAGGGGTCGCGTGTTTGGCAATGGCTCTAGCGCCGGCACGGTACAACCTGGGGAAGCGACTTTCCATAGGCTTATTCAAAATTGTACATGTGAAGCGGAACCAGAAGAACCTGCGGAGGAACTTATGAACCTAATGGAACTTAATGGACTTGCGGACACCGAGAACCTAATGGAACCTAGTGGATGGAATGGAATACCGAGGAACCGAGAACCTAAGGAACTGAGTGAACTTAACCTAGCGGATGCATCCAACTTAACTAAACTGACTTCCACCAATTTAGGGCGGCCGTGTGAGGCCCTGTAGCGTTCCAACCGACCGGGGAAGACCGTAAAGGACACTGGTCAGGTGTGATGGAGACCTTCGGAACACGGGTCAGTCCGATTGTCCTAGCTCCGTTCGGCACGAATAAATGCTACCAGCGAAGACGAAAGCGTCGTTCTAGTAGAGCCCACTGAATTATTCGCAGTATCTGAACGATCCCAACGTCGAGGACATCGCACCGTAGCATACCACCGACAGGTCAACGCGATACATCATATGGACGCACCCTTGCTAATCAACGCATTTGTGTACCGCACACCAGTACTTACACTAATAGACACAGGGGCAGACGTTTCCATAGTATCACAATACCTGGTAAATAAATTGGGCCTCCAGCCGCAACCTGACGATTCCACTAGAATAGTATCTGCCACTAAACAGGAACTAGCATTAGATGGCAGCATAAGTGTACCTTTGTCGATCGGGTCCATAAAGGTACAAACCGAATTCTTTGTCACTAAAACAGCACCTTATCACTGCATCGTAGGAACAAATTTCATGTCCCAGTTGCCAAAGTGCATCATAAACTTTAAGGAACGTTGCTTAGAAATAGCAGTGGATGAGGAAGAAGCTAAGATACCTTTTGCAAGCCTAGAGCGTTACGACCCACCACTAATTGCGGTAATGTGTAGGAAACTCACCACACTAGAACCAAACACTGAAACATTCATTAATGCGATCCCAGAAATAGCAGAAACAGGCGTAGGACCGGCACTATTTGTGCCCGCACCAGAAATGGTTGACATCGCCATGGCACATGCATTTGTATTAAGAAGTCAAAGGACTATACCAATCGCAGTAATTAACTTCGGAAACACACCGGTCACCATTTATGCCGGACAAACGATAGGACACATTGAGGTAATGATGAACCCCAATGTGCAATTCTTGAAAGACACAAACAAAAATTTGATCCGGTATGAGGAACACAAACCAGCCAAACAAATAAATAATATTACTGCGCACCCTGAAAGAATCATTCAACACATAGAGGCTGGGAAAAGGTCAATTGACCATGAAAGAGCTCAAACGGTCTTGAGTAAAATAGATTTTGATAAGACCCTATTATCTCCGTTTGAGCTAAAGCAATTGAAAACCGCAATTGCTGAAAACGCAGATGTCTTCAGCACGCACGACTTTGATTTAGGACGCTACACAGAACATAGGCACCGCATAGAGTCCGGAGACGCTAAGCCAATTAAGCAAGCACCGTATCGACTAGCACATTCCTTGCGCGAACCGCTTCGCGAGGAACTCAATAGTATGCTAGATGCGGAACTAATATCACCATCAAGCTCACCTTGGGGATCACCGATAGTGTATGTAACCAAGAGTGACGGCTCACTCCGACTCTGCGTGGACTTTCGGAAGGTAAACACGGTAGCAGAGCAGGACGCATATCCATTACCTAGAATAGATGATATCTTAGGATGCCTCAGAAACACTAAACTAATGTCCAGTTTAGATCTAAACAAGGGTTTTGGCAACTAGAATTAGACCCAGAAACTAAGGACAAAACATCTTTCGTAACGGTTCCTGGACAATACGAATACAATGTCCTACCGTTTGGATTAAATTCATCTCCAGGAGCTTTTCAGCGTTGCATGTCCATGATTTTAAAAGGGTTAGAGTGGGAAAAATGCTTAATATACATAGATGACATACTGGTATTTTCACCAACGTTCGAGGACCACTTGGCCGACCTAATTAGGGTGTTCGATCGTTTTCGCAGAGCCAATTTAAAATTGAAACCGTCAAAATGCCACTTTGGCCGAGGTAGTTTAAAGTATTTAGGACACATAATTAGCACAGAAGGCGTAAAACCAGATCCCGAAGAGGCAATAGCAATAGAGGAATTCAAACGTCCGGAGACGCTGAAGCAGATTCAAAGTTTCCTGGGACTAGTAGGTTACTATCACAAATTTATACCAAACTATTCAGACATTTGCGAGCCTTTGAATCAACTAAAACGCAAGGATGCAGTATTTAAATGGACTCCTAAGTGTGAGGACGCCTTTAAGAAGCTAAAACAAGCGCTATTAGATGAACCAGTACTAATACATCCCGATTTTACACAGCCGTTCATTTTACAGACAGACGCTTCAGGATACGCAATGGGTGCAGTGCTCTCGCAGAAAACTAAACAAGGTCTTAAACCCATTGCGTACGCCAGTAAGGCGCTGCTAGATTATCAACGCCGTTATCCCGCAATCGAAGCTGAGGCTCTCGCAATCAGATGGGCAGCGCTACACTTTGAGCATTACCTCGTAGGACACAAATTTCATGTCGAAACCGATCACAAGCCGCTAAAAGCCTTGTTTGACAAGCCGCCTAGGAACTCACGCTTATCCCAGTGGCGTAGCGAATTATTACTTGAATTCGGGGGATTTGAAATACAATACAGGTCAGGCAAAGAAAACGGCAATGCTGATGCCTTGTCGCGGGATCCTAGATACGACCCATCCATCAGCGAGGAACAAACGGGCGACATGTATGAAGTATTAATGATGGGTCGGGGACGACCCACCGGACCTCGCCCACCAACAACCTGCGCAGCGTGGGATCAATCGCACCTGCCGTATCCCGTACGCACAGTGACACCACTCACACCTGGGGCGCCAACAGCGATAATAGGAAGCCCAATAGCTCCCCCAGGACAGCCACACCCCGAGGCAATCCCATCGCAACTAGTTCCCGACACGCAGATAACTACAGTACCCCCAGCGACGCTAACACAGCAAGCAGCCACGCTCAGTGCTATCCCAATTAGAATGGATCCAGGAGGAACACCAGTAATGTCAGTACACACTACAACCATCTCGGGTTCTGGAGTCGGACCTCAGGCTCGAGAATCTAAAAGGCCACACCGGCCTGAGTCAGAAACCGTAGGACTAAGAGCAACCACACTACCGACAGAGCAGGAATTTGATAGGCTCATGAAACTAATGATGCATTATGAAACTGAAATTCTGCCAACAGTTAGGATCGAGGACGCACAGGATACTCACGAAAACATATATCTACCATTCTTTTCAGACCTCCCAGATTTTAATCTGGTACGGCTCTTGCCGTACATTCAACGAAATGACCCAGAACTAGGTCCCATTTGGTGGTATTTATATAACAAACAAGGCCTAGGGCCGAGCTAGGTGCATTAAGAATAGAAATGCGAGCTCATTATTTCGAACTCGCGCAGGATACAAAAATATTATATATGCATCTGTTACAACCAGGAGACATAAATTATAAACTGTGCGTCCCAATCACATTAGTGCAGCAAGTTCTCAAACATGAACATAGCACCTTATATGGAGGGCATCCTGGTCGCGATCGACTCTTAGCAAAGTTAAAACAATTTTACTACTGGAAGGGTATGTCGGAACACGCACAGCAATGGATCCGGCGATGCACCCTATGCCAGTCCGCAAAGGACCCAATTGCTCGGATAACCACTGGAACAGGTAGGGCAAGAAAGGACGAGCTGTGTCGAGCACAAACATAGCATGGCGAATAACCAGTAGGACCGCACAAAGCAAGCGGGGCAGTACATAAGCGCAAGTCACTAAATTATTCCTCGCAAACGGACCAGACCACTTTTACGTGACTTAATAATAGGAAGGCTTGTCACTTAAAGTAGCACAAATTATGACCCAAGTGCAAACGATTAGAAAATGGCAAACCGAGTATCCTGAGTGATAGAGGTAGTCCGAAACAACCTGAGCACAATAACATCTATTACCACCATCAGAGCAAATTAAGCAAAATTTGGTTACGAATTATTAAATGGGCGTATCAAAATACAACAAATGGGAATTTCTGGGAATAGGCACCCCGGCGGCCGGACCATTTCCTGGGAGTTACCCGAAAACAAATACGGGGCCTGTTTAAAACCCACCACCAATGTGGAGGTACGTGCTGTATATAAATGAAACGTTATTGTGTATGCATATCTCATGTTGCTTTATATGTGGAAGAAGGAGCGAAAGGGACTTGGCAAATAATACGTTCCATAAACATTTTTAAGACTCAAATCATGACAGAGTATCCTAAAAATATTATAACCCATAAGGGAAAACTTCCAAAATTATCGAAAATAAAGGGAGAAGGGACGCGTTTTTGGTGATAACCAAGCAAATTGATCGTCCTTCTACCCTCGTTTTAGCAAATTTTAACAAATTTTTGGGAAAATCTTGGAAAATTTTCGAAATTTATTGTAAGTTTATGCCCAAACGGGCTACATTGTCGGAAAATTCTCGACATTTACGGTAATTTTAAGTTCAAACGGGTTAAATTTTCAAATTTCATACAAATTTTACCTAATGGAAATCAAGGGCTGTGCATCGCATGAAATTAATCACGCAAAAATCTCACTTTCTTTTCGCATCTCGACAAATTTAACTTACTACCATAAGTAAGGAGTCTATAAAATCCAAAAAATTTTAAGAGATGTAACAGCCCGAGTTCTTGTCGAATCCCAAACGTTCAAAATCAGGCTATAGGGGCCTCAAAATTCAATGGATAAAGGGCGATCGGATACCGGTGGAGCGTGATCCAGGGATCTATTGACGCGTTATTGATAAATGTATTGAATAAAATAAATGCTATACTCGTGTTATAAATGTGTAATCACGCTCCACCAGCCCGAGGTGCGCGGGGTGATTACGCACCAAAATTGAATCAAAATTCAACTGCAGAGGTATCCGATCGATCCCAGGACTGTTGTACATTATGGAAAAAATATTGTAGTACTGTTATGTTATTGTTTCGTAGTGAAATGTGGGACGGATGCGTAGTCGGCGGGGACAAGGGGGAGAGATTTCGCGTTTTATTACAACCCGGCGTGACAAATTTTGATGATTAGGTGCCCCAGGGTCGGTTCCGGTGCGCATCCGTGAACAATAACTATGCAATATATGTGTTTGTTCGTTGATAAAGTAATATATTTACTTGGTGCTTGCGTCCGGGTGCCAGGATGGGACGGAATGTCGTACGAAGTCCCCGGCGACAAAAAAGGGCAATTTGGGTTTGTTTTGCAATGGTCCGGGACCCGTGAGTTTATCCTGACACGCCGGCGCAAGCTGATATGTATTTTGTGCGGTACGGGCTAAATGGAATGCTTAAAGTACGGGGCAAAATTTACTTAACATGGAAAGAGTCTCATTTTTAAAGGGGTAGCAGTAAATTGAAATTTTGGGGGTTTTTGTAGATTTCAAACAAAAAGGGGGACATTAAATTATAATTAGGAACCTATAAGGCTTTAAAATTTCTTGTTCGGGTCAACTTACTCCCAACTCGTAAGTACTTAGGGACCCCCGATCCCGCGTTTGAACTCTGAAACTTTAGGGCCCTAAATCACTACACCCCGAACCAAAACTTCTCGATTTTGGAGCTCTGTACATTACTTAGGCCCTATACTAACCAGTTCACTGAAAACCGGGGCCACCCGCCCCAACAGGTCTCCACAGGATTCCCCTAACTCACTTGGGATCCGAAAATTCCCTATCGTGCACGCATTTATCTGCCTATTACGGGCTTTCTATGGGGCTTACATTAAATTTGAATTTCTCCTGAGCAGGCGACCAGCCAGGGCATGGATACGATCCCGCCCCCTTCCGCCTGCTCCCTTCCGTTCCTGAAATATAAACAAAAATAATAAAAAATATTACGGCGAATAATGCGCCCGAAGCGCTGATATATTTTCCTATCTCGAAAACCTCGCGCCGACCAGCGCGAGGTTCTGTTTTGTTTACGTGCTATTTGGCACATTTCGGCCACTATGCATTGTGGCCTGTTGTTATTGCTGGCGGCAGTTTCGCTTTTGGCAAATGCTACATAGACCGGCTGGTAGCAGGGTTGGCTACATTGACATACGGTACAGATGGCGGTTTGTTGTGTATCTACGTCGACGTTTGATCTTTATATATGTATCGTTTAAAGTTTTCAAAAATTTATTTAAAATTTAAATTCTAAGGGTCTAGCATTGACAACCAACATAAAGGGGGGGGGGTAGGTAGACAGTATAAAAGAGACTGCCCGATTCCCCGATCGGGACCAGTCGAGTTTTAAGTTTTCAGAAGTTGGCGGTTGTCGCCATTAAATAGGTTTTTCTGTTTATTTTGTCTTCGCGCATAGGGGTTTGCTTTTCCAGTCTTTTGGTTTATACCAGGGTCGGTTTTTCGCCGTGCCTCCACGGTGGAGAGCCTCCCATGGTTGCTGGTGCTTCTTTTCGATCTTGCGAAGTGCCGCCCTTTGCGGACGTTGGAGTGTCGGAAGGATGCTCCGCGCGCCCGTAAAGCACGGACCCCGTTGAAATTCACAAATTGCATCAAAATTAGTTTAAATTTTCACTCGCCGCATCTCGACTGGTTCCCCGCTCCTCGGACGTTTTTCTTCTTTCGCAGGTCCGAGGAATGATCAAAATTGTCAAATTTAGGAAAAAGGGACATTGCATGAAATTTCTAGGTTGAGGAAAATTCAGTGACAATAGTTTTGTTCGACGTGATGGGGACCAGAATTTCTCTAACTAGGCCTTAGTCAAAACTTAAGGGTGGTGACGAGAGTGATATTAAGGACGTAGCCGTTTGCATCCGCAGGTGACACGCGTTGTCCCCAATCGTTTGAAATCGAGCTTCAGCGCCGAATCTTCATTCGTTCGTTGTTTCTGCTGCACCTGGTTAGATTCTGATGCAAACGACTGCGGGCCCGCAAGTGACAAAATTCTAGGAGAGAGAGTCACTCGCTAAGCGGAAAACGAAACAGCGGCTGGAGCTGGCGGTGAGCTAAGTTGCGTTGAAAATTTTGGGTGGAACGTAGATTTTCTAACCGTGCAACTACGGGGGAAGTCTAGGTTGACACCCTCTCCTGGAGCCCTCTGGGACTGAGTTTCGAATTGAAATTGTGGACGCCCAGTCCTGTTTTTCATCCGGAGTGTTCGGGGCGTAAAGGACGATTGTTGTCACTCACTAGGCGACCCCCGCGTCTCAAAAAGGACAAAAAAGGGGGGAGGCAGTTTTCATGATTAAAGGAATTAGAATGACGAGCCCTGCTCAATTGAAAATTTGACTAAGGATCATTATCGTTTTCGTTCAGGATCTAACGTTCCCTTTGTCGACCGACGCGATCGACTCGAGTAAACGCTATCAGGATAGGAGGTTCAACGGGAATGCTATATTTGTACTGGGGTATCTTTCAGGGTACCCCAACTTAAATTTGTTTATCTGATAAATGATGTAAATGAACTGTCGTGCGCCCCGATTGGGCGAATTTCATAAAGTGTGCTAAATATAAAACAAAGGATTCAGGAGTAAATCAATTGAATCGCGTGTTGTTTTTAAAGCAGTTAGGAGTCTTGTTTAAATTTCTGCCCCCGTAGAAACTCAGAACTAGTTGCAACAGAAACCTCTCAGGATTTTTGAACCAAAGTCAGCCTTCTGTTGCTGCGAGCAAGCCATCCACCCCGCGCCCCGTCGAGTTAATTCGCTAACAAGCTCACTCGCTTAGCAAGCACCCCTTTGTACCCCGCCTTCTATCCATGTTTCGCTCTAACCACCTGGAACGCTCCCGTTGCGAATACTTCCATGGTAATTGTCGCTTTGCACAACTCGCATCCCAATAGATAACGTTAGTAATCACAGGAGAGACACTCAAGGGACTGGGGCCTCCGCCTCAGTGCCCCTACGTAAAACAAGTAACTAAATTCGGTCACCATTCAAGTTTTATAGGGCCAGTCATGTTTCACTTAGGATTAGAAACAGGACAATAATGCATAGAGACATACCAACGGGGAAAGTCACTAGGATCACGTTAGGACCAGAGAACCCCGCTTAGGGGATAATGAGGGAAAGGCGAGTCGGCCTTATTACCTGTGAGCAGGCTTAGGGGTTGACTCTCCCTCGGGGGACCTCATACCATTATACACGTGGGCCAATAAAGGGGCCAGGCCGAACACCCTGGTAAACCCGCCGGCAGCCTGCTAAGCTAAGCGGTTCCCTGGGTCATCGCATAGATCGCCGGGGAGTCGTGGAAGCCGGGGTTGTCCGGGCACCACACGCTAAGGAGAAAAGTGGTGCAGCTGGGATCCCTTAGGGCCAAAACTGGTCCTAGTACAAAATAGGGGCCTGGGCAAACACCATACTAAACCCACCAGCGGTTTTGAAAGCTAACCGGTTCCCTTAGGCCAGGATTAAGGTTACCGGAGAGTCGGAATTATCTGGGCTCCATAGGTAAAAACGTAAGATCCCTTCGGTTAGAGCTAGTCGTAGCACAAAATACATAGGGCTTGAAATCCATAAGGGAATTAAGAACAGTGGGAATGTTGCCAGGGTGAACGTAGCAGCAAAAAGTTACTCAACTGTGAGCTAAGGTCATGCTTAACCGCTGCCTCAGAGGGGTAAATGTTTATACGGTGATACCAGGTTGGAAAATCTGGCATCATATGAAAATGGGAGGTGGAAGCTTTACTTGATCCAGAAATAATGGCTCATTATCATCGAACGAATTATGATGTTTACTGCGAATGGAATAATGAAAATATTAACACAGTAACTTAAATCAGCAACTACTGGTACTATTATACAACAAACAAAAGTACAGCTTCGTTCAAAATACAAATATCTGACAGAAAACAAAGCCAATAAGCAAATTTCCGAATCGCCAGTCTCTGTGGTTTCCCAAAACGATATCTGCGACATCCGTTTCTGTTTGTGAAAAATGCTGTGGTCTTTCCTTTAACTCCCTCAAGACCAAAATTGGTAAAATAATTTTGATAAGACCTAAAATTTCCGAATCGCCAGTCTTTGTGGTTTCCCAAAACGATATCTGCGACATCCGTTTCTGTTTGTGAAAAATGCTGCGGTCTTTCCTTTAACCCCCTCAAGACCAAAATTGGTAAAATAATTTTAATAAGACCTAAAATTTCCGAATCGCCAGCCTTTGTGGTTTCCCAAAACGATATCTGCGACATCCGTTTCTGTTTGTGAAAAATGCTGCGGTCTTTCCTTTAACCCCCTCAAGACCAAAATTGGTAAAATAATTTTAATAAGACCTAAAATTTTCGAAAACTTTGTTACAGACAAATGCATTTTACATATTATTCGAACCGCATTGGTGAGCTGAGTTGTCAGGTGAAGTTATGACCATTTATATATTCTAAATCCAAAGCAAAATCGTTAACCCATGAGTCGATTGCACTGAGTTTATCATTCGAATAAGCTTGTCAATGGTTGGTTCGGACATATAAAATTATGCATTTATATAGTAAAAATTTTGGGTGCCAAATGCATCTTCGAACCATGGGCCTCAAAATTGGCCGAACTTGGCCTTGAGGCCAAGAATTGAAAGACCCAAATGCTGAGAAGTTTATCTTAACATCGGTTTAGTATATCCAGAACGCCGTAGTATGCAGACATAGGTATTACTTCGCTTTCGTTCCTAGAAGTTTACATTAACCAAATTTTCTTTTTATTTCCATAAAATACATCAACCAACAATAATTAACCCCATACTTCCGGAATTGGTTTGCATTCCGGCAAGGGGTGGAGCCGGGGCGATGACACTACCACAGTCATTTGGCTTACAGTTGCGCTTACTAACCACTGAACCATTATGACGCTGTTGCTCAAATCATTAAGGCTCTTCGTAACACTAGCGAATAAGAACATGCAGTAAAACGCGCGATATGCCGCTAACTGAGCTAACGCAGTATTTCGCATTGTATTAAGTTGCCATACAGTAACAACATGCGTTAAAGGGTTCCTTAATGGCTTAATCAGCTACATTTCCGTACTGAAATGAAAATTTTATAATAACAACTTTTCGCGTTGCAACTACACTTTGTGCATTTATCGAACATGACTAGGTTATGCATCGTGCTGGTTACTAAATCCGATATTTAGATAATTCATTAATCTCTCTGCCAATTGGCATCAGGCACATTGCAAAGCGTTGTGCTGACAAAGTAGGTATGTCGCCTTACGTATGTATGTTGTTGTTCGCACATTTTGGTTGGTTCATTTAGCCATTTAGTTCTTAAATTGACACATTTGTCAGCTCGTACATTGCAAAGCGATGCACTATCCGAGTTTGTCGTGCAAAGTGCGTTGTTGTTCGCTCGCTTTATGAGGTTCCTTAAGGAAAAGTGCAACAGGTCCCAGAAAGCGTAGTAGTTAGCGTACAAGGTTCGCATCCAAGCGATCCGAAATCAGATCCAGAAGCAAACGTTAGTACAATACTGTACATAATAAACATTAGTCTAAGAAAGAAAGGGTTAATCAAAATATAAACTATCGATCGACTAAGGAACCTCGCAACAACTCCATATAGCTCTGAAGTTTGCGTACGCCGTTGTCAAATCGGGATTCTAACCGCGGGTTTCTCAAACATTGTACGATACACATGCGTGAATCAACGGTAAAAGTTTGTCTAAATATTACAGGTATATCTAAAAAATTCGCAGTGTTGATTCGGAAAAAAACTGATAGGTGAAATCTTCTCAAGCAATTATGCATAAAATATGACAATTCCTCAAATCATGTTTAGGAAGTAATCGTTATAGTGAGAAAATCCAAACATAAATACAAAGCGTCAGCATGTGACGAAACCCCAAACACTGTCGCTTCAAAAAACGGAATGCCTAAAGCGTAATTATATTTATTGGTTCTAAGATTTCATTAAAATATCCGAGTCTGTTTAATTATATATTCTTACAAACCTACTTAAATCTAGTTCTTTTGTGGGAATTGGAGCACTATGGCCATTTGCATTGCAGTTACTTTTTGATCGAAGGAAATCTTCAACTGCCACGAAATTTATATCGTGATTACTATATTAATACTTGTAAATAACGCACGTATTTCTCAGCATATCGTCTAATTAATGATTGAGTGGTAAGCTTGTATTGAACATAATAATGTTAAAACTACACTGACGTTGTCAGTTCTGGGCTCGAAAAAATAGCAACATGCAACTTTCAACCTTTATTGATTACTTCAGTTCGATTATGCGTAATTTAGGGAGGACTAATTGGTGAAAATATGAATAATACTTGGTTGCAGGGGTAAATATCAGCTCTGGTGTAGACGATGTGTATCACCGGAAAAGAACTGAAATTCGCTGAAATTTTAAACCGAATCTGTCACAAAACTGTATTAACGATTCCACTGAAAAAGTAATAACATTGACGCTCGAGAAGTTCCTACAAATTAGAGACTTAACATTGCCTGCAATTTAGTATAAATGATACCGAAAATTCAATTAAACAGATAATTTTAATGATGATTCATACAGTTGTCCTTTACGAACGAATCCTCGTAAGGTTAAATGTGTGATTACGTACACGAAGAACCTAATAACATTAATTATAAATTTTCAGTAAATTTTGCAAATATTATATAGTTTAGTTAACCGAAAATGACCAAAAATATTATTTAATATTTTAAATAAGTCGAGGTATATATTTATAAATACGTATCTACACGTAGAGCGCTATGACACATCAACACAAACATTTCGAGCTGTTTCAATCCGACCATCCGTTGCTGAGATATGACGACTAAAAGCTATACCGTGAACTAATTGCACAAGCTATTGCGATCTTAATTAAATGTTACAAGGTCATACTACCTAAGGTAGTTGCGAATTACTTGTACAAATTCAAATTGTCGTATAATATTGATGTACAATACGCATATAATTTTAAAAAATCGGGACAAGAAAATTATTAATACAAACACGACACAGTATTGAAGAATATTATTGAAATAATTACGAAACAGTTCAATTTCTGTAGAATAAATTTTAATAAAAGCAATACAACAGTTTATTAAATCATAGTAAGTGCATAATGTATACATATATGTTGACAAAATAAGATTCCATTTATACATAATTATATCAGATACCGCTTCGAGTACTCTTCGATAACTATCCACAATATCAAAATTTAATATATACTCTAAAAACTCAGTTAGACAATCCTATCTCGCAAGAGAAAAAATTAGTCTAATATCGGCACAGCCTGAGCTAAAAATTGTTTGAGGTAGCGACGTAAGTCAAACTTTGACTCAGTCCGGGTGTGATATGGCTAATTGAGCCGAATCTGACTCATTTACTGCGACAGAAAAGGGTTGACTCATCTGTAAGAAATGTGACTCAATCTCTTTACAATGTGCCTAATATTGGCATAGCCTGAGCAAAACTTTTTTGTCGCAGCAGTGCAAGTCAAACGTTGTCTCAGTACGAGTAACGTTTGAATCACTCTGGGTGGGATATGGCTAACTGATCCGAATTTGGGTCATTTTCTGAGACGGAAATGGTTGACTCATTTGTGTGAAATGTGGCTCAACTTTTATATAGTGCACCCTGAATTCAGTTTTTATAACTAATTTTTCTCACTGAAATTTCAAAATACGCTTTAAAAGTTAATACAGTAAAAAAATATCCCCAAAAAAGTCCCCGAAATGAAGTTTTTCACACAGCTACGAAGACTTCATACAGACGTTTAGCATATGTCTTTGGCTCCAACCAAGTAACTACCGATGTCTTTTTCGGTGTTGAATATGAAACTGACAAGTTTCGGGTGCAAAAATTAATTATTTTACAATAAAAGACGAAACATTAAGTCTATATATACACTAATTATGGTGATACTATACAAATTATAAAAATAATGTGCATTGTGAAACATAATATCAAACTGGTTATAAGCTAATGTATCGATGGTGACAGTAAACTTTAGCACTTAGTATACGAGTAAAAATTACAATGCCATCGAAACGGGGGAGGGTTGCACATCAACGAACTGATAATATTGGACATAGCCCAGTTTGATGGTGAAGACTGAACTGTTTAGGCAATCTGGTTAGTATTTTAGGCCTAAGCTTTGCTCAAATATAAGCATTGTATACTGTCCCAAAGTTCAGATCGGGCGCTAACTATCCGCACCCTCTCACCCATGTGACAAATTTGTGTTCGCAAGGCTGTTTCGGATATCCGCCAGTAGAATGCGGGTACTATGTTGTACATAACCCCATATTTACCTGCTGAGCATACATTAGCGCCTAATAAACCGAATATGTTGCTACTAAGATAAGATCCATAACACTCCTCGAACGGAGCGAAAGAACGTCCGCCCGATCCATAACAGTCCGCAAAACGTCCGTACATAAGATTTCTTCTGTCCTACGACGTACTCACATTAAGAAAATAAAAACCACATCGCACGCTGTCGTAATTACTGTCAAGTTTACCAACGATGTAATTACAGCAAATAATTATCATGACCTCATTCAAAAATTAACGAAATTACTTTGGCATATGTTGTACCATGATTGTGAGACTCGGGTCTGTGACCACAAATATATTTGTACTACGTATTTGTCTAAACTTCGTAGACATACATAAAATATATACCCATAATAGATATATTTTGCGTATTAGCTGTACTCATACATATATAGACATAAACAAAGATAGTATGGATGGCCCCCTCATACAAAGATATTATGGATGGATCATTAGGTATGTATATACATTTAACAACAAATAATATCCACAATCAATTTGACTATATTAACAGAACATGCAAGCAAATTTTGATAGTCACTGCTAACAGCTACGGCTGTTGGGCTGCAACTGTTCTGCAAACCAACCAGCCCAGCTTACATCGCAAGGAAAGTTCTCAAAATGATAACGTTTTGTAAACAATTTCATATACAACCATTGAATATTGGAAAGAAAACGGTACCAGTTCACAAATCACACACTCCATTTGTGTTTCAATATTGAAAAACACTAATTTCCTACAGACGCTAGCGTTTGGGTTTATAGAAGCTCCAAAACTTTATACAAATTCAACCAACGCTTTATTCCCTGAACGTGCCGAGACACGAACTACATCGTAGCGATCTGAGGATTATTCTTGTCAACTGAGTTATCAAAACATTATAAAATCGATCTACGCAGCCTAATGTAAAATCAAGTCATTTTACCCCGAAAAAACTGTTGATATCGGTCAAACAATGTAAACTAATATCCTTTTAAATTCGAACATGTTGTATGGGTGAGAAATAGCCATATTTTCAAGCTCAGTCACGGTTCTTCTAGAACCATGTCCGGCTGGACTGTCCGTGTAAACAGTCTCAGCTCTGATCTTCATGAATCGTTCCCAACTTGGCCCGAGTCTCCCGATGACAAGCAATCCATATTCAGTTCGGCTGTTAATGGTAGATGTTGGTCATTTCTTAATATTAGAAAGAACATAATATATACAAACCAAGTATATATTTTAGAAACTTTTAAGAGCTGAACAGAGGTAATTTCAGCTGTACTCAATGTTGACTGACGATAGGGCTATACATCAGTTGCAGTAACGATGCCTGCCTGTTATCAGTGCGTTTAAAACTTGACCTTTTTCAGATACACTAAGCTAGACTCGGCTCTCACAGATAGGCAGGCTTCGCATGGGAATGGTTTATTCCCACAAAAATGTCATGGAAATTCCCACAGTTCGAGGCTTTGGTTACCCCTATGACGTACAATATGTTCTCCTAACACGTTACCAGCTGTTATTTCGCATTTGGTATGAGTATGCCCTAGGATCCGCACGGTGAGTGACAGCTCGCTACCCAGAGTGTTACCCATGCTGTGTGCGGGCAAGCAATTACTGGGTATGCTCATCGCCGTCGGGGCCGCGCCACAGGTCCCAGCTTGTACTGCTACTAGATATAAACCCTCCTCTATTTTCCAGCACACACTGGGATGCTGAATACAAACGTTTCTTCTGCAGAGATAGCGCAGGCGCGAATATGTGTCTGCATGACAGAATTGAGCGAGATATAAAACATTTCTTTCGGTTAAACCAATTTTTGCGCGATGATACTTTCATGTATCTTCATCACCGGTTTCTTCGTTTTTCATTATCGTTAGGAAGGAAGGAATTCAGAAAGTTCTCAATGAAATTCGCTATGATGTTGGCATCATTTCGAGAAATATGATACCCGTCTTTGGTGAACATGTCCTGTCTCAAGCCATTGCCGTTGAACTACATTCAAGTCAAATTGAGAGAAATAACATTTGTAGGGTCATTGCCCATTACATCGAATTAATGTTTATCTGCAGCATTACCTTCTCGCATAAAAACCGCTCAGGCATATTAGGCTGAATTCAGTGTTGCCACCATCGACGACACAGAAACGATGACAACGGATACGGTACTCGCAGTTGAACGAAGATTATATTAGGATATTTAGAGCACACCTTCTGAATGATTTGTAAATACGTCGACATTTTCTGTCGCCTGCTTTTGCCTGCCTAGAGCTGAACCGTCGACTTTGGCTTTCCAAGGTCGGTCATATCGGTGCAAATAAACACTAGTTTAGGATGAAGTATGGCGCCGGTTCCTAGTGTTTCATCTATAAGACCCCAAACCTGGAACAAACTCTTTCCAAAAAAAGGTCCATGACCGAAACTGACGTCACTTTATGTCTTTTTAGCGTTAGAATCGCCAAACAGTGAAGCAGTTGTTATTATATCAGAATAAAACTCAACACCAATATAACAACTGTCTATTGCAGTTAAAATCACTAAACAGACCATATCTATAGTATCTTAAAAAATAACAGCAGCTCACCAGACAGTTTCATGTATCGTCCAGTCAAATAAAGGCTTATCTGAAAACGCAGGCTTTGGAAGTGATGACACTGGTGAGGATAGTGAATAAATATAAAACATTAATTTCAATGTCGCAAAAAACTGTTTTTGCTTTCTTAAACGCTGGATCGCGAAAGACAGGTTTAGTATCTTGGCGAAAATTTTGTCAAAAGACGATACGAGATAAGTTTGTATCTTCGACATTTATGAACGTCAGGAGATCGGTTAAAATCGTGGGTCCCAGCCTGCTAGACAATTTTTATTTCTAGCACCCCTGCTACAGTCTGACAATCAGGGCGCGGTTTTATGTCTAGCAGCAGTAATGGTGGTCCGGCCTATGCCTACCAGGCGCGGCCGCTCTGGCGATGGGGACCCTGAACCGGTGTTCAAGACCTCGAATAGCCGGCTCTGTAAGTGAATTCACCGTGGACTATGAATAACTAATTTCACAAAGTTAAAAAGTTCTATGAACTAATGACCACTACAATGGTTACATACATTTGTATAAATATTAGCTTAGGCTTCCAGAAATATTTTGCGAGTCATGGCGCTTTACTGGTTGTTAACCCAAAATCATCAAGCTTGTGAGCTGAATTTTCCCACCATGGGTTCAGAATTCCCATGCGAATCGAGTGGATTCGCATCCCATTCTTATGGGAATTCCAATTCCCATGCGTAGCCTGCACGTAGTTCTCTCGGATCTCATGCCCAGGTCTTAGGCTTTGGCTCTCACCTCTAGCACGTTGCTGTCCAAGAAACCATTCTCGTTAGCTATGGTTCCAGGTTGCTTCTGGCACAATATCATACATTTATATTGCAAATTAAATCCGTGCGCCTTTATTTATTAACACAACAACTGCATCGACATGAAAATGACTAAAAAATTATCATCTAAAGCTATATTACAGTTACAATATGGATTTTACTAATCGTAAAACGACTAATACCGACATAATTATAATAATTATCAATTATATAACTATAATAGACATTTATAAAATATATAACAATGTTATCATAATTATATAATTGCCAGCCTGAATAAATTACTAACCTAAACGGAAAGAACCATTTACTTACAGTAGCAAATTAGGATTTATAAGTTGGTTTATGATTGTGAAAAAATATCTGTTCAGTAGGCTCAGTAGTGTAGGGTGTAGTAAGACTCGACGTTGTGGGTTTGCTCTGTCGGCGTTATCTTATTATTCCCAAATTGAAATATGCTTTATCAAATAAGACTATATTATCATAAAGATCGCAGCATATAATTAAACAAAAAACATTTAGCGCAACCTCAGAACTAACCTGGGTCACACTGAATATTAGTTGTACCATCCAATGACTTTGCAAGCTACAACCTTGAAGCTATTGTACATCAACAAATTTCTTTCTGCTTAGATGTCTAACATTTTATCACCTAGCCATTCGTTGTTAAGTTCATGTGTATACAGGCTGTTTGATCTCTATTACAAGCTTCAGACTGTGCTTTGTGTTACAGCTAGCATTGGCGATGAAGGTCCAAATAGACATACGAGTTCGGGCAAGTCATGATTCACCACAAATATGCAATCTAATTAGGACAATAACTTTCATTCCTTAATCAGGTGCCAAAATTGCTTCAAAAGCACATATTTTAAAAACATGAAAGTCAGAATTATAGTTATTATTGCTTATAAATTTTAACGATAAATCTGACAGATGATAAACCGAATTAATCTAGTTAAATTAGGAGCGTCGGTTTAAAAATAGTATAAAATCATACGTTTTTGAGAAACATCACAATCATTGTATATACTTTCAAAAAATTATGAACCATTATAAACGTTGCTTTATGACACTTATGTATCGCGACGACACTACGTACGTATATATAAGCAATCGCTACTATTTTAATTACTTAAATAGCATTTTTTCTACTTCTAGGCCTGAACTAAAGCCGAAAATGCTGGGTAAAATTTTGAAATCGAGAGATACGGTGACGTTCTAAGCACAAATTACTATACTTGCGAAGCGAATGCCTGTGAAACTTGATAATACACTGAAACATTTGTGACTGTTCAGAACACCTAAACGGATTTTGCGTCTACATTTAGTTGGCGTCCAAGACACGCGTGATCAAAAAACACGATTATAAATCATGTTTCACCTAAATTCACCAAACTGTGACGCTATTCGATAAAATCCTAACCGTGAGCACACTCGACAGTACGACAGAGGTACACGCGTGGAGACTTTAGTCAAAATCATGAACGACTGAACCCAAATAACTTGTAACAGCCGTAGGTTCAACGATATATACCATTTATCTTTGCCGCTAAAGGATTTCATTCCTTGTGAAACGTATGCGATAACGTGTCAAATACTTTGCTCACAGGTAACCAACAACCAAAAATTCAATTTGAGGAAAACAGGAATTCATTGTGTAGGTTTTCGAAAACTCCAGCCGTTCGAACACAATAATTTAGGCGACCCTAATTTTAAATTTTATATTTGGGCATCAAGGCGGTTAGTAGTAACCTTTTTGTACCAACAACAACGAGTTTTTTTCTATTTCTTCACTGAGTATCGTAAAACAAATCAATCAGATCAAATAGTGATCACGTTCGAAAGTTGCATGGCAACATCTTATACGTACCACAATAATATAAAACCCAAGTTCCACAATACTAACGAAATATCCACAATGTCGAAACAGAACGAGTCAGGTGAGCAGAGCTTTTCCAGTACAAATCCACGCTATGATATCTTGAAGCATTATACTTACATGCACCATCCTGGAAGCAAAAATCTCAAATTTTATTAGCATTTTTCAATATATTTTAATGAACAAGCTTATAATATTATATATCTACTGAATTTTGTTGTAACTGAAGGCGATGAAAGCATTTTGTACGCACATAAATTAAAATATTTTTTCAAATGTACCTTTGGCAAATTTCATGCTTCCCTTCTTTGATTATACAAATTGCATAAAGAGATATGCAAGTTACCCGTACTCTATTGCTGCTATACCATTGTATTTCTGTCCACCAGGCATTAAATATTCTGCCCACAGAATAGTGCAACTTTAAACAATTTTTAGCTATTCATTTGAGATACTAGATGCGAAACCCGGACTACCGCAGGGATAGGCCTTCGGGTCGCTTCGCAGTCGGCCTTCGGCCATTAAGGATCATCGCTCCTCATGTCGAATCATAGCAAAACTTATATCAACAGAGCAGCTTATATGATCAATGAAAAATAATCGTTTAATGACCACAGCTAGAAAAAGAAACGACAGTGCAGACTGTAAGAGCTCTCAATTTGTGACTAAACGATGGACTGAGCCTTCAAAGATTAAAAAAGAGAACACTTTCTCTTGGGTAATCCAACTTATAAGGTACTCAACAAAAAAGGTGATCCAAACACATCCAAAGCAACGTTTTCGTGCTTATATTTTCGCCCACCGCTTTTTTTGTTCTTTAAAGTAGGTGAAGGTTTCCTGAAACCGTGACTAAATCGGAAAAAGACCAGGGTAAAAACAATCGATTGAAGTGCTTTGAGCATTTCTGAAAACCTAAATTAATATCCGTGACTTCGAAATCTAAAAATTTTCCAAATTGCGTCCATTAGGTTCTAGCATTATACAGACATGATAGAGTCATCGCATTCGCCATTATTGCTGTAACCAAACATCAAAGCTGGTACAGCGAAATAATAAAATTTTTGAAGGCGTGTCTTATTCAAATTATGCATACCTGTAATGTCACCCGATGTTACAACTGCTTTGATCGTAATATTAGCATCCCAGGCGAAACCCTCGCTCTAGTCAAGCATTCTGCGTACCGCATGAAAAATGTTGCACTCTGAGTATTTCTAGGTTTTTAGGTTTACATAATTCGATGTTAAGGCCTCTGGCAACGCTTTAACCAAACATGACGGGACTCCAAGTGGCCACAATTAAAATGTTTCAATTCGTGACGGGTTTTGTCAGAATTAGGGCAATATTGAAGGAGGGCTTAACGCAAAGCTAGGTACGCAACTATATTCTATTACGCGTCGAACGCAAAAATGCAAAATCCATCAATCTAAAGCAGATTGATGCGTCTTGATATCGCTAAAACACGTGCTAAAATATCCGCAACACTAGAGATATTAGAGCAGGCTTACTCGTTCTGTTTTCCTTCGCCGGGCGAGTTATATAGTAGTATATGGCAGATAGATCAAATTCTTTCCCTAATAAATGAACAGCTTACTACTGAAACAAACATAACAAAATAGTCCAAAGATATTTCCTCACACAGACTTCCATCAAAGCTTAGCGATGACATCACGGTAAAACCCGTTATAATAACCCTAATATCTCTCAATATGAAATGCATTTTGAGTGAACAAAATATTACAGTTCAAATGAACATCGTATGTAGAAAAGCGTCCCGCAAAGCCATGCAGGGTGATGTGAAGCAAGCATGATTTCATCTACGGTCGTCATTATTATTTAATCACCTTATAACAGGTTTGCGCTTCATGTACATACTAGCATAATATGTGTAGAAACCTGCAGTCTTATAATGCTGGTTAGTTTAGAGTAACACCACTGACGTGTTCTGCGTATCACAAAACTTAAACATAACAGCTTATCTAAAAACGCACAAAACAGCGCATAACCAAGAATGATTGACGACAAACTAAATTGTGACCGCACCATCATCGCTAGCAAAGCAACCTACCAAAAACCTAAAATAAACCATTCTAGATTCCCCGAAAGTAACAAAATAACATAACTAATACATAACCAAACAACTAAAGGCAGGTTATATTCTGGTAATGAATTCGGCTACCGTTAAACATTTGAAACCACAGAAAATGTATTATAGTCAAACCAAACCCTAGATTACAACATCATAATATTCATCATGGTTTCTAACTTTAAAAACAGGCACGGTTGGAGGCACTAACACACAATAACAGACCGATTTTTGAAAAAATGTTATTTCTGGCGAGGGGTCGATGAACCGGTTTTGGCATACAGCAGCCCAATGAGCAGTCCACAAATCAGTGAAGTTAAGCAAAGTTATGAATTTCGGGGAACTGTTCCCTGATGCTGTCTGCTCTTCCGATGAGGCATCGTTATCGCGAGATATGCGCTGCGAAAAATATTTACTGGCGTGGATTATCTAGCAAAGAACTTGAGACACCACATTTGGTCGCTTTGACCGGACGGCTTGATCGGAGCTCCTAGCCGTTCCATCAAAGGGCACGCCGTCATCAATTTTGCTATCGACCAAAACATTTGTCGAAGTCCATACCCCTGAAGTTGAGTTTTGAGTGACACCGAAACAGAAATTTTCACGATTTTTTTATCCTAGTCAGCGTTTCAGTGGAAGCATGGCTTGCATTCTTCGCTCCGTTTCAACTAAAGATATTTTTTCACACATACATTCATCAACATTAGCGGGTACACAACTGGATATTATTCGCAGTAATATATGTCAATAATAACTGGTCTATCATTCCATACAAAAATTTAACTTCAAATACTCAAAGTACGACCATAATTTAGATCTTGTAAGTAAAATTATGCTTACCCAAAATATGACAGTGAAAACAAAACCATAATTTTTCGCCAGTATTACACCTGTATGAGCAAGACACGTTATATGTCGCAAGCGTGGTTACATCTATATTTGTCAGTAAGTGCAATCACCCGCAACAGGCTTAGTCTGTGCATGTATAATATTGTAGCTTGGTCACAATCACAGCTCACACAAATCATAATTTTATACAGAGGCTGTATTTGTTGCTAAAATCCACTCAGCTCAGTTTCCAATCTCGATCCACCGTCACAATTATCACGAGTCTCGACGGACTGAGTAGTTTTACTATCGTTGCTGTCTTGACGCCGACACGATGATGTCATCGCGAGCGACGACTGTTGTAGTTGCTCTGATCGATCGACATTATCCATCTTACCAACCCAGTCGACACAATGATCGATCTTGGACTGCGAGTGCATCGATTCGCTAGCACCACCGTCGGCTTGATTGTTAGTCGCAGGTAAATGTGTGTCTAAGCAACTACCCGTCGTTTTGATAAGCTGAGCTGACTGATCTCTTTCACCCGACGATTTCTGGTGAAACTGAGCTGGTCGAGCTTCAATTTTAGCCAACTTTAAGCCCCGCAAAACGCTGCCGCCGTGACCCGATGAAACATGAGTGTCCGCTCCGAGACTAGCCGAAGTGGTTGACTGATAGTAGCTTGTCAGAAGCGCGGCATCTACGGGTTCCATACACGAGGGACAGGTAAACGAACGCATTAGCCAGTCGTCGACACAGTCAGCGTGATATGTGTGGAGGCACGGTAAGAACCGAAGCGAGTCTCCAGCTTGAAATTCCAAAAAGCAGATCACACACCTGAAGTCAGTCAAACTAAGGCGTAAATATCATTAAAATCAAGTTTGCGCCAATAATGTCTTCATAGTCCTTAAGAGATGACACAAAATACACTCTCTTCGCAGAGCAATATAAGCAAATAAAAGCGAAAAATAAAATTAGAAGTCTAATTTCACGATTTAAAATATACAATTTGCCTACAAAATTCACAATGGTGATAATGCTAGCTTTCGGCGAATATTTTTATTTGTAACGTTTATCGAACTCAACTGGGATACAGTATCCTAATCGGATACGTGGTAAGCGAAAATACATATTTCTAATTGAAGAAATGTGGTTGAGACAAAGCCCGGGGACATAAGCAAGCGCGTATAAAAACAAAGATCAGGAAGCTCCAATTTTTATTTCATAGAAGCGTTTGCTGTGCTATTCAAAATATCAATTCATTAACTGAAATAATTATATCACATTTCAATATCCAAATCGACAGACAAGGGAAATTTGGCAAAAAATTAGCCTTAGCTATCTCGCAAGCTTTACAGTATCAGAATCCCTTCCCACGAAAATGTCAGCAATTGTAAGTAAATTTTTGTGCGAATTATATGCAATTTCGACATTGTAAAAAAATTTACACCCGTGTCGGACTTTGAACTTCAATTATATATAGGGTTTCGCCATTTCTTAATACTACTCAATATTATCATGAGTTTACGATTATTTCTCAAGAATCTTAATAAACCATTGATATTATAAATTAAATTTGCGTGGTATCCATCAAATTCTTCAAACGCTGAGAGATCACAATGTGAAACTGCAAAGTACCATTTTTTCAAAAGTTATGACTAAATCTATTTCAAATCTTCCCGTCTCTATGCTCATTGGACACATAATAACCAATCCTACGGTTTTTGCAAGTGACGTGATAATAGGCGTAGCGCTGCTATTAATGCATTGCCGCTTGATTATTGTTATTCAAGGACTTCAAAAGTGGTTCCGCCAAATTTAGAACTTTGAAATACGAAATAGATTTCATTAAAGCTATTCTAAATATAGAATGTCTCCTCAACATACCTGGGGATGCTGGAAAACATGACCACGGAGAAGCCAAAAATCTACCTAAAACACGACCTAGGTGGGTGATGAGAACCGTAGAAGTCCTGGGTGCAACCGATAATGCAGCTCCCACTCTGCACATAAGCCTGCGCACTGAACATACGTAGATTAGCCGCACTCTGTTCAATATTGCCAAGGGGCGCCAAAAATGCCAGGCGCGTCCACCAGGAGAAGCCAGATTCTAAAATTCAAGTTTGACCGAACGTGCACCGTAAATAATGCACTCCGTATGCAAATACAGAATGTGTTTCTCCACAAAATGAGCCCAATTTCACCAATATAGCTGAACTGGTTGTAGAGATGTGGTTCTTCGGGCTAATTTGGGATCTTAAGGACTCGTATAACACCCGTTTTGACTCAAACCCTGCTTCGTAAAGGAGCCACGTAGCAAAGGACGATACACGTTGCTCGCTCAACAAAATAAGCCCAATTTTAGACAGGTATTTACACCGGTATTATACATGACGGGTCGAGATACAATAAATAACACAATTTATCATGATCTTCGCGGTGTTACCCTAGCCCTTTTCGCCCGCTTTTGGCTTTTGGGAGGTAAGATGTTGGTATCGACTTTCCGCTGATCTAGTTAGCCACAAACATATATTTCAATCTTTCAAATGAGCAATCGCAAGAATCAACCGCCCAGTCGATGGTGAGTTACGAACGACACCCATAAAAACTTAATAAGGAACATTGTCAAATGTTATCACTGCCACGGTCAGAGATAATTTTTCGACTCGCTCGTTTCAATAAACACAATCAGAATTCAATTAGGGCGAAACTTTATTTGCTTAACGTCGGAAAAACTTTCCCATGAAAAGGCAAATACCGCAAGGCACATTTCAACCAGCGTTTAAACAAGCAACATGTAATTACACCACTATAACGTGCAATAAAAGTGAAAAACCGCATCGGTGTGTACCCGTCGGTATCCTGTGCATCGATGGGCCAAATGCGTATTTTCATCGATAATTATATCCTCAAATTTACGAATCCTACAAAATCGAGCAAAAGCCATATCATCAAACCTAAAACGCACTCTTTATCAGCTGTTTTAGTTTCGCCTTCGATATAAATATCGGTCGGCAAGTGTTGAATGAGGCTAATGCGTTGAGCGATTTTGATCTGTTCTTCTTCGGATATTAAATGCGGTCCTTCGGTTAACGAATTATTCCGACGAGCCGAACTTTGATTAGGTCCGAACTGGAATTGACCTCCTTGCTGACGACGAGACGCCGTCGAGGACGATCCCGGATTGACCATCTGAAATAATAAATAGGAACTCGTTAAGCGACGAAATGCGAAACGAGTGTGCCGAGACTATGCCCAGTGGCTACGTGAAGTTTCTAGGCCGCCTCAAAGTCCCCTAGTTAGAATACACCAACAATCCGTTAAAGTCAATGCTACGACCATTTCGCAACTAATAACAAACATGAGTAGGGATTTTTTATGGTAGGCGGGGGGGTGACTACTCGTTGGCACTGCGTGACAACCAAAACACACCTCCCTGATCCCTAAAATTTTCAATAATTTTCACTAGTTCAAATTTGGCTTCGCCACGATTTACACATTTTTTGCAAACGTTGTGTCGAATTTCCTTAATTTTAACTAAAATTTTCGATATTTGCTAAATTCTCGGTCTTTATTACGTATATATTTCTAACAAAGACACGGCCCATGTCACCTTTAGGGGTCGGACGTTATAACGTTAGAAAAAATAACAGCTTAGAGCGGGGGGTTCGGGGGGGCGGCAGCCCCCGACTTAGGGCTAGTACATGGCTCATATAAGGACCTTAGCTTACACTAAGACTAAGGATTAGGCTTAGTATATCGGGAACGGCATGGCATGCATTATTCTTCGGCCCCTAAAGGTTACATTGGCCAAAGACCCTTTCCAAATTTAAATATCATAACTTTCAAGCGTGAACCTCATATATAGTCAATAAATAGAAGATTTCATTTTTTGGGGGAGGGACATTTTTTAACTTTTGGAATTTAGCTGAAAATAGCTGCTCTGACAAAAATTTCTGTGTAGCAAAGTTGTATATAAGTTTCGAGGAAGGGTCTTAGTTTTTGATCCGATACATCTGCAAAAGCTAACAACGTAATGTCAGTGGACTCCGCATAGCCAAAAGTCCAAGGTTTCAAATTCCAGCCGGGTATGTGTTTGGAGAAAAAATCACTGGAAAAAAGCGAACACATATCTCTGTACACAAGTTATATATATTACGCGCGCGACAAAATTTGCGGAAATATACCCAGCAATGAGCTATGCGTTGCATAAGTAGACAAAAAGAATTTTTGGACAGGTGATCGCCATTTAAGGAAACACCACTCACGACGCTAACTCCAATGAAAATCTAACTTTATGCTATCGGGCATGGAACAACCGCACCAACCTCGCATATTTACTAGTATGTAACTCGATTTGCAATATGTGGATATCGCACAATACCGCACAAGTTGTCATTTTGTGTAATCACATGTAACAGGATGTGTCTGATAAGCACCCTAAAACCTCTGCAACCGTGAGCCCACTGAGAACCCTAAAACATTACCGACAATAAATAAACCGAAAACAACTTAAAAACGCCCTAAGTGTTTGTGCTGGTCTCTAGATAAACAAATTATCGTATTCAGCATGAAGAGAAACCTATATATACACCATTCTCGATTACCTGCATGCAACAATTAACCAAAATGCTGAAGACATTTTATAAATAGCCTCACTGAGACCAAAAACTATATAGACCATTATTCATGCATTGCGCGAGTTACACAAACAAGCCACTGAAAGCAGGCATAGTCTGGAAATTGCGGTACCTTTACGCTAAACCCTTTGAAAACCATGAAAGTGCATGGAATTCACATTCTAGACTATAGATAACTAAATCATTGTATTCAGCATTCACAAAAACCTTATATATCATTCTTCATGCCCCGCACGCAAAACATAACCAATTAAATGAAAACATACATTTTGGAAGCTGGGATAGTCGACCCTAGAGCTCTTGAAACTCCATGAAAATGTATAATATATTTATAGTCAAGTCAGACTCTAAATGACAAAATCATCGTATTCTGCGTACTTTACAACCAAATACACACTCGTAAGGCGAAAACATGCCGATAAAATGTATACAGTTCCGGCAACGGGTTGACGAACCATATTCGTGCCTATAGCGGCGCATGGCAAAAACTGTTGTTCAGTAAAGTTGCAGATCTAGGTGAGCCCCGATTTGACTCCCCTTATGAATTTTAAATCGGGATACCTCCCGACCACTGCGCACATACCCCCGGTCCGCGAGGGTGTGTGGACAAGCCGTGAGTACGAAACTATTAGAGCAGCGCCAGCACAAAGTTAGGTGCACAACACTTGCAAAAATCCACCAACTCAGTGAAGATATATCCATGATCAAGACAGACAAGAAGTTTTTTAACACTTTTACGCAACATTTGGACACTCCGCTCGCCCTGAATCATGAATTAAATATTGTGAACAAGTATCATTATTAGTTTATATGACTAGACATTAAAACTGTTCAAAAATCGTTTAATCGTTCCAACCTCATCATAATACAAAGATCCCGATTGAAATGCACCGCCGCCTCCTACCGAGCCGCTCGATTCTCGCTCCATCGAATGTCCTAGCTGTGGACGTTCTTGTTGAGATAGCTGTCCGGTCAACCCACGTCTGGAATACCCAGACGTCGAAGTCGTATCAGGTTCCAACAAATTTCGATCGTCATCGGTTACACCGAGACAATTCCCCATTATTACTATTATTACTAGTATTCACGGCGATCGAAACATATATACATACAACTATTCAAAATCAGATATTTTTGAATAAAATAATTGTTGGGTGGAGACGTTTTCTAACAAATAAGAACCGATTTCTAAAATAAAAATGACAAGTTATTCGCTCAGCGAGAGAAAACTGAGAGGACAAACTATAGCACCAATGCCCTAGAGAACACTAGCGCTGAGCTTAAACACACTAACAATGAATAACGCCTACACATCTGACTATAGTCTGACTGACCCAGCACGCCTATACATGACACTTAAAAAAGTTTAAGTTTGACTATTCGGATGTCCCATTGATATGGCTTAGATCCTTGAGAGTTCAAGTAAGCAAAAATAAATCAATACTAAACTTATGGCATCAGGATGATCCCATGCCGTCTTATAAATCTATATACAGTAAAACAATGAAGAAATACAATTACGGTAAGTTAAAAATTTTTTTTAAATAATCTGTAAGGTGAACTTACATTGCCATAATATTAATGTTTTTCTGGGATCTTTAAGAACGTAGAAAGCTAAAAATGCTTCATATATTTTCATTTTAGCAACATGTGTTGGGTATTGCATTCCGCCAAGTATTAGGCTGAACAAGTTCGATTTGAACTTAATACAACACTCGAATGGGTCAAACAACTACCGCAAACATCCATGTGACGTTGTTTTGTTGACATAAGCTTAAGGTAAACGATTCATACAATGTTAAAATGACAAAGCCTACTAAAAACTTGCTTCCTGTTTACATTTTCAGGACAATTTGTTCGTGTAAAAATTTTGTTTTGTATGGTGTGAAGGTTAAATAATCACCGTCTTTTGTAGAAATTTAAAACTGTTAAACCGGGATTGGTTTTTCCCTTTCGCCGGAACCGGAATTTCGTTATTACCTGCTTTTGACGCGTATCCGAAAGCATACTACGCTTTAAGCCAGTACCATTGAGCTTATTCCTTCAGTTACAGAGAAAAAATAAAAACGTAAAGCACAAAACGCTACGTACCTTCGTTTAATTGACAAATTACTAAACTTCGTTTATTTTTAGTTCCAAATTGTATCTTCTTGAGCCTCCTGCTGTGTCCTAACTCAACAACCTATAAACGGTTAATGATACTACAGGAAGCTGCAGATGGTTGTATGTTTTGTGTTAACTAAAGACTTTACAGTTGCGATATTAAAGAAATTGTTAGTTTTATAATTTTGCTGGAAAATTGTTAAATTAAAGGTCGCCGAATAAATTTGACATTTCAATTTGTAAAAGATGTTTATAGTTGATCGCATATAAATTCAGTGTGGTTAGCAGAGTCGACGTTTCACTAATAATCGAATTCTGTTTCGTGCGGTTGTTTGACGGCGGTTTTTGCTGGTTGATTTATTAAAGTTAGAGTTGCTATAGATTGATTTGTTTAGCGGACGGCTCCAGTAGTCGGCTGCCACCTAATAAACACTAGGACTTCCCTGTTTGCTTAGCGGACGGATGCAAGGCTGTCAGTAGGCGTTTTCTCCAAGGACGTGATCGTTTGCACAGCGGACGACTAATGCTGAAACTTCGGACTGACCGGGTGTTAAGTAGACGGCTTGCGTCTGTAGAAACGGACGTGCATGTTTGCGTCGCGGACATACGCGGCTGATAATAGCGGTATTAGCGGACCCGTAACGAGCATCGTTACATTTGGAGGCTGTACTGGAGAACGATAAACCGCAAACCAACAATAGCAATCGCGGATCAAGTCGCAGAATTTCGGCAAAGTATGTGCACGTAACTGCTTCTCAACAAACCAAAGCTCTTCTCCGTTAGCCGCTTTGTGAAACTGAGAAGCACATTGCTGAAGTTTTAAGTGTGCTGAACGACATACAAACTTGTTTGTCCGTACTTATTGCCACGTGCAACAAAGCATTACCGGCAATTAATACTCAGTTAGACGCCATACGTGGAGCCATTATAACGCAGCGCGCAAACGCAGCTGACCAATACATTGCAGAATTCCAGCAATGTATAGTTAAGCTAAACGAAAAGATTGCTGGGCACTACGTTACTATAGACGGACTGGTAGCTTCTAGTGGTGCTGCTGACACGGTACAGATAGATCAGCAGTGTAAGCAGGAAAGGTCAGTTCGAAGCTGTTTTGAAAAGGTCAGCAAACATTTAGAAGATTCGAAGTAAAGATTCATAAATGAGTCAACATGGTTCAAATGTTCCGACTGTACAGTTTAATGGCGAAAAAGCTATCGGAATTAAAAAGGGGACGGGATTCGTCATTGAAGGTGAAAAGTGAACAAAATTTAGATTGTACTTTGAGACCCCCGGTAGCTGTTATTTTAGAATGGAATGATGGGGGTATGGTTGGAGGTTGTTTTTATGACGGCTATCGGTAATTAAATGGGGAAGGGATTTGTCACCAGAAGTTGTGGCGTTCGAGGTGTGGCCAGTAGAATGCCGGTGGGAAACGAAGTGATGCGTATTCCTTGTGCGTGTGCCTGTTTATTTCTAAGCGATGCGGCTCTCTTGAGCTCTGCGGCGGGACCAGCTCTACTCACTCTGGTTTCAGCCAGTTAACCACCATAGCCGCAAGTAAAAGTGTTTATTTAACATGATCACAGATAAGGCCCTTTTCTTTAGTACCACCAGGCTTATCTCACGCCACTGATATCACCGATAACTCTCAATCTGTTTCTGACTAGGCCACTATATACCCACGGCTTAGTTCTTTAAGCCTGAACACCTGGGTTTTATTTGGGAAATAACATTACTATAAATATTTAATACTGATACTAACGTACCTATGTGTGATATAATCTAGTTCCTACTCACGTAGCAGCCCTTCATTTTACACCGCAGTAGGTCCTTCTTTGAAACTCTAATCCAATAAATAAAACCAAAAAATATCCAATCTCGTTGAGAATAACCCTACAGCCTTATGCTAAGCACGCAGTTCTTTGCGCGGAAATCAGTAAGAATAAACAGAAAGCGTCGAGAGCGCATTGATAGAAAATATAAGCGTCGAGAGCGCATTCTTCGCGCACCGACATCGGTGAAGATAAATCAAGACTGACATTAGAACTAAAACAAAACTTAATACATACATATATATATATTAAGTTTGGAATCAGGGATATATATCAGGGGATAACCGGAACCGTCCATTTAAACCGGATCCAGAACCTGGTCTTCAAAATCTATATAATATAAAACAGATGAAAGAAGAAATGCAAATACAGTGGATTTAAAATGTGCTAAAAATAACTTTTACAATAAACTTAATGCATTGGCATGACATTATTGCCTTTCTAGAACATTAAAGAGACTGAGGAAGCTAAATAATTTTAAGTACTTATCGATCAATATGTCAGTTTTTGGACCCTCAGAGCAAAAAATGCCTTCCACCATACATCCTTGCGTATATTGCATCAAAATCAATGTGCTTATAAACGCATGGTGCGTGGAATAAACACTTTCGCTCTGTAGAAGAAACACTTTCGCTCTGTGTTATAATCTCAAGTTAATAATTATAGTTAATAGTAATATTATAGTAATTAAGTTAATAATCTCAAGTTTCCTACAGAAGAACATGTAACAAACGTATGTGTAGAAAAAGAGGCGACTGGAGACAGAGCGAAAGTGTGTATTCTACACTCCAAGCGTTGTAAGCACATTCAATTTGACGCAGTATACCAAATGGTGTATAGTGGAAGGCATTTTTTGCTCTGGGCGTCCAAAACCGATGTATTGATCGATCAATAAACATTATTAGCTTCCTCAGTCTGCATTTTAAATCTACTATGCCTTGATTTCTTCCTTCATCTGCTTTACTATATATAAATTTCGAACGCCAGGTTCCGGTTCCGGATTTGGTTTAAATGGACGGTTCCACGGACTAGGCCGTGAAGTTTCTTAATTCCTTCCAGGTGCGCATCGATGTAGTATCTTGATAGCACCGTCGGATCGCTATACCGTTCGTGTTCTTCTGTTCTATCTATTTGGTTCCCTCTACGAATTGCTCTTTGCCTTCCGCCCATATATCTTTGGTGTTCTTTGGTTCTTTTTGATTGTTCTTCCTATGCTGTACTCCACTGTGTCTCAGAGGCTGGTTATACGTTCTTTCATTTTGTAGATTTGATTGCTTTGGTACCACTCTGTATCGGTTTTGACTTTGTTGTTTGTTCTCGCTTTGTTCCGCATTTTTCGGGATGCATTGTTCCATTCTATGGCCTAACCTTCTACAGTTGCCACACCTTGGTGGTATTCGATTCGTCCACGTTTGTTGGTTTTGCTGTTGTTGACTTGCCACCGATATTGACATTCTTTGCTGTTGTTGCCAATTCGTTTGCGGTTGCGTTGATTGCTGCGGTACTTGCACCGGGTACATCCTTGGTTGTTGTGTTTCCACTGCTTCATAATATGGTTATACCGATTGCTGATAATTTATGCCGTTCTGTGTTGACATCACTGGTATCGGTATCGTCCACGGTTGCACGATTTGTTGCTGTTGTGGTTGGCGTACGTGTATCGATTGATTGTTGCACCGTGGTGGACGCCATTGCGTTTGCGGTCTTCGCAATCTCGGTTGCATCGCTTGTTGGCCGGTGTTCGCTCTCGTTTGGTTTGCATTCGGTTGACCCGTTCCACTGCATTGTATTTCTATGTATCTTGGTCGTTGCTCGTTTGTACTCTGCAATTCTAGGGTCATATGTTGATCGAGGCTTTCCACCGCTTCAGCTTTCTCCATCAATGTTGCGAAGATCTCTTCTTTCGTGACGCACAATCGCTTTCGGGTTTCATCCTTTAACCATGTGGTCAAAGCTGGCTTGAGAATTTCTTCGACGATTGATTCGGCTATGCCTTTCATAATTAAGTGTCGAGCTGCATACACCCGTATACCATCGACGAAATCTTTGACTGTTTCCGTTTACCGTAGACTTTGCAGCTTGTTCATGTGATTCGTCGTCTTTGGTACGTCGAATCTTTCTCTGAATTTCTTTACCAATTCGTTGTAGTTCATAATTCTTTGGCTTTCTCGAGCGTCAATACTTCTAACTATTCTTCCGCCTTCCCGTACATCTTTACTTTCAGGACTCGGAGTTTCTCTTGTTCATCGTCAATCCCATTTTGAGCCAACGCTTGTAGAGTTTTTTGCGAAACTTTTCGAAGCTGCTATCGCCTTTGTACGGTTGTAGGTTGCGTTGTCGCTCTCCATTTTAGCCAAAATTGCTTGGCCGATTGAATGTTGTGCTGCATTCGTGCTTGTGACATTTCTTTAGTCGCCACCTTGATGAGTGCTTCGATCAACTGTTGGTTCATCACCATTAAATTAACGTTTCGCCAACAGTTACGAATAATTGTTTTTGTTCTCCACTACATGCTATTGTTTTCAGTCACTAGAGTCTTTTCGTTGCGTTGTTGTTCTTTCCTTTTTGCGCTTGATGTTCCGTTGGGTCCGTTCTTTGTTTGACCATTCTTTTGACTTTGTGAGTCCTTTCTTTCTTGAATATCTTTCTTTCCTATTTTCTTCACCGACGTGGTAGGTTCTTTCGAGCGTTTCTTAAGATTGTATAACTTTCGTCCTCCACTAGTGAGCGGTTTTTTTGCCTCTGGTTGTAGGTTGCGTTGTCGTTCTCCATTAAACCAAAATTGCTTGGCCGATTGAATGTTGTGTTGCGTTCGTTGCTTGTGGCATTTCTTTAGTCGCCAGATTGATCAATGCTTCGATCAACTGTTGGTTCATCACCATTAAATTGTTTTGTTGGCTTTCGTGACCATTTTGGTTGGTTGTCGCCATTGCTAGTTGCGGTTGATGAAGTTGACATACCTACGGTGTCGCTGTTGCTAACGGTGCTAAAGGGTTGACCACCGAATTGTTCTAATAAACAGTACTTGGTTGTATTGCGGGGCTACTGGAGATATGCAATAGTATCCGTATACTTCGTTCACTGTTCTTCGGTTTTGGCTCCCTGAGCTCGTTGTTTGGGGCGCACCGCAATTCGTTACTATGGATTGGGCTTGCGTTTGATTGTACGTGTTCGCCATGTGGGTTGCACCGAACTTTGCTATTGCGTGCGATATTTGTGGTAGACTCGATGCGTTCCCCATTTTGCACCGATTCTTCCTTTATTTCCACCGAATAGTATTTGGTTTGTATTGCATTGCTTTCGATTTGCATCGCATTGTATTGGATTCGTACCAATTTGTTCTTTATTTGCGTCGAATTGATCGTAATTTATACCAATTTGATCGCGGTTTTAATTAGATCGGGTTTGATTCGCGTTGGAGTGCGTTCAGTTTATACCGAATCGATTGCCGTTTGTATTAAATTGATTACCGTTTGCATTGAATCGCATTTGGTTTATATCGATTAGTTCTTTGCTGGCACCGAATTGATCGTAATTTGTATTGCATTGATCTCGATTTGGATTGAATCGTATTTGGTTTGCATCATTTGGTTGTAGTTTGCACCGTATTAATCTTTCTTTGCACCGAATCGATCGTTATTTGCATTAAATTGATCAAGGTTTGCACCGTGTTGTTCTCGGTTTACGTTGAGTCGCGTTTGGTTTGCATCGATTCGTTCTTTATGTGCACCGAATTGAAGGTAGGTTGTATCAAATTGATCGCGGTTTGGATTGAATCGCGTTTGATTTGCATCTGTTCGTTCTTTTCTTGCACCGAATTGTTGATAATTTGCACCGCCTTGGGCTCGGCTTGCATTATGTCACAGTTAGTTTGTACCGAATTCGCTATGCCTTACACCGATTTTGATCATTATATGCACCGTATTGATCTCGCCCTGTATTATATCTCTGTTGATTTGCGCCGAATTGACTTAGGTTTGCTCCGTATTCGCTTGGGTTTGCACCGATTCGATTGCGGTATTCGCTTGGGTTTGCACCGATTCGATTGCGGTTTGCACCGAATTGATTACGGTTTGTTCCGAATTGTATTTGGTTCGTGCCAATTCGTTCTGTATTTGCACCGATGTATTGGGTTCGGGACAATTCGTTCTTTATTTGAACCGAATTGATCTGGATTTGCATCGAATCGGTTTTGGTTCGCATTGATTTGCGTTTGTTTGGCACCGTATTGTATCAAATCGGTCTCGGTTAACATTGCGTCGCGTTAAATATGTACCGATTGTGTTCAAACTTGCACCGCTTTAGTCTTGGTTTGTATCGAATCGATTTTTATTTGCATTGTATTGCGTCTGGTTTGCGTCGAATTGGTCTCGAATTCCGCGGATCGCGTTTGATTTACATTGGTTTGGATTTGATTTGCATCGAATGGATTGTAACTTCAACCGTTTTGACCTCGGTTTGTATTATATCGCATTTGGTTTGCACCGGGTCCGTTTTGAGTAGCGCCGACTTCGCTTATGCTTACATCGTATTTGTTTGGATTTGCGCCGAACTCGTTTTGATTTGCACTGATGTGATTGTGGTTTGTATCGAATCGTGTTTGGAATACACCGATTTGGTTTTTGTTTGCACCGATTTGGTCTGGGTTTGCACCGAATTGTATTTGATTTGCACCGGTTCGGTGTTTGTATGCATCGAATTGGTTTTGGTTTGCGTCGGTTCGAATTTGATTTGCACCGACTGCTTGTTCGCTTTTTTTGTTCGTACTCAGTTGCTGTTGTTGCTCTTTTCTTTTTACTTCGGTACGATTGAGTCCAGTTCTTGGATTGTATCTTCTAGTTCTTCCGTTGCGCTCAGGGTTGTCGTTGCTTCCTGTGGTTTTTCGCTAAGTAACGATTCGACGTTCTTTGGTTTCATCATCGGTTCTTTGCCGACTGTGGCGTTCTCTGAAGTGGCGTTTAATACTTTAAAATTTGAAAAGGTTTGCGTAAAACGTCCTGGTTACGTGGTCTAATAATTCCTAGTACGATACACATAGTTTCTAATTTGGCTTTTGCCTTATTTGAGACTAGAGTCAAATTTTGGATTTCGAAAATACTAACCACTTTTATTCTATTACTATTGTTCCCCACTTTTACACGACAACGTGGTCAGCATGTTATTTTAGAATGGAATGATGGGGTAGGGCTGGAGGATTGTTTTTATGACTGCTATCGGTAATTAAATGGGGTATGGATTCGTTACGTACCAGAAGTTGTGGTGTTCGAGGTGTGGCCAGTATAATGCCGGAAGGGAACGAAGTGATGCGTATTCCTTGTGCGTGTGCCTGTTTATTTCTAAGCGATGCGAATCTCTTGAGCGCCGCGGCGGCACCAGTTCTACTCACTCTGGTTTCAAACAGTTAACCACCAAAGCCGCAAGTAAAAATGTTTATTTAAAATAATTAGAACACAGATAAGGCACAATTCTTTAGTACCACCAGGCTTAGCTCACACCAATGATATCGCCGGTAAGTCTCATTCTATTTCTGACTAGGCCACTATATACCCACGGCTTAGTTCATTAAGCCTGAACACCTGGGTTTTATTTGGGAAATAATAGTACTATAATTATTTAATACTGATATTAACGTACCTATGTGTAATATGATCTTGCTCCTACTCACGTAGCGGCGCTTCACTTTATACCGCATCAGGTCCTTCTTTGGAACTCCAATCCAATAAATAAAATCAGAAATATCCAAACTCGTTGAGAGTAACCCTACAGCCTTATGCTGAGCACGCAGTTCTTTGCGTGGAAATCAGTAAGAATAAACAAAAAACATAATAAAAAATATAAACGTCGAGAGCGCATTCATTGAAATCGGTGAAGACAAATCAAGACTGACATTAGAACTAAAACATAACTTAATACATATGCAATGTTAGCTAATAAGCATTAAGCGAAAATATATATGTAAATTAGCTAACAATAATTGTAATAATAATTATTATTAATATTTTGTAAACATTAATAAATTTTGGAGTTTGGAAGGTTTGTGGGATGGGGGTTATGTAATAACATTTGTGAAAAAGTTGGATTTATAGTGTTGGGATGCGGTTTTGTGTTATTTTGGGGTGGTTGGGTAGGCTTGCGCCCAGGAACCCCTTTTGTAGCCTGGGAAACGCCAACAGTAGCTTACTAAATCTTTGATAACTGTTATTTTATTTCGTTTTCTTGGGGGTAGGGGTTGAATGGGGATTTTTCCTTATGTCGGCTATCGGTATTAAAAAGGGGACGGGATTCATCACCGAGAGATTGTGCGGTTCGAGGTGTGGCCAGTAGAGAATGCCGGTTTGACCCTTGGTTCCGCGCGCGTCTTTCTTTTCGTGAGCGGTACTAGTGCCCAATATTTCGCGATGCGGCGTCATCCTTGATCGGCTGTATTGCTAGAGTTCCAGATAAGTGGGCAACAGACACGTATATAGAATGTTTATTACGAAGTGGTAAAATATTAGGCACTTTTATCACCGTAGATCACTTGCGGCACTATTTTTCACAGCCGTATTAAACTCGTAATACCGTTCTTCTAGCTCGTGATGAAAAGCCGCGGCACTATTCTTAAGTACCGTATGAATTTTAGCTCACGATTGCCTTTAGATAAAATGTCAATAGCAGGTGATTGCGCACTCGGATCCCAACCACTGTACTGTTCTCTAATATTAGTTTGTTTTTAGCTCACGCGTATACTCCACCGACAATACTTGCACAATTCTCCACTAGGCTCTTGCACAGTCTGACACCAGGTTTATGCACAGTCTGACATATAACTTTTACACACTTTGGCCACTGATTTCAATACCTTGACGGTACTTATGTAATACTTTAGCCCTTAGGTTAAGTTAAAGCTACCTAATACTTGACCTAGTCCTTAATCCTAAATAATAGCACTCTGTTTAAGTGTTATACCTGAGCGATAGTGATTAAGATTTATGTTATCTGTTACTTTATTAAGCCCTTGTGGGTTGACACAACCCGACCCCAAACGGTTGCCAGACCACGTTATTAAAACTGTACAGTAGTGGTCGACTACTATGCAGTTGAAGTTTGCTCAATCGCAGGCCCCCGAACGGCTGACAGAGCTGGTGAGTAGGTACAAGGTACTGGAGATTGTGGTCGTTCGATGCCAAACCCCTTACTCGCCCGGTCTGCTCAAGAATAATATCACCAACGACGCCGACACCGAACGGCTGCCAGACGACGCAGTAGTACTACAAAATTTTATTCGAATCTCACCTGCGCTCTCACCCGGGTTGCAACTCACTCGACTCCGCAGGGCCGAAATTTTTCAGATATTACTAACCCTAGCGTTATGCTATTCTATCGCCCCTAGTTATTTTATTGCCACTTCTTACTTCTATTTCACGAGGAAAAATACTATTCTAACGAAGAAAATAATGGAATTAGGGTTACTTATTTGTGCGGCTACTCTCGTTTGCTCCAAATCTTCCATCAGCACTAGATCTATTACATGATAATGTTCCAGGGGTCAACACACTGGCCTACATACACGCCTATCTATAAACTGTAGTAACTCCGCCTTTAAATTCCGAGCCTTCTTTTGCGCACCGAAAGATAACAATATCATAAATCAAAGTCGTGACTCCGGAACCCCGAGTATAGGCGCTTCCTTGCGATTCAGCAGCTGATAGAAGTGCCGAGTATAAGCTCTTACTCGTAAATAGCACAACGGTTAATAACGGCCGGCACAGCACTCTGGTGCGCAATTCTTTGCATATATAAAAAGACATTAACCCAAAGCCAATAAGCAAATGTAAGACTGAGCGTCACTTCCTCATTTTCCTACCAGACTTATACTTCCGGCTTCTGACTTTTATGCTATCTAGTTGCGCTTAGGTTTTATTTTATTGAAGAGGAATATCTAGCTAATGTTTGACGTTGTATTTGAATTTTATATCGGTGTTTATACAATCTATATGCTTTACGGCTTTCGATCTTGATTTTTTCTGGTTTTGCGGAAAGTGCGATATTGTGGATCTGTAAGTGAAAATTACTCGGAAAGACTTACTGCGGAGTTAAATAATAACCTGATGCCGGTCAATCCTGGCTTTACACCTTGTCAAGTAACAATGTCACAATACAATTGGTACTTATCGTGTTATTAATTTATCTTATTCCTACTATATTCCCAAATAAAACCTGAGAGAGCATGAGCGTTAACTTAACCATAACCTTATTGGACATAACACGCGCCTAGCTGATCCGTCCGGCGGCGGGAACGTTAACATAAGGAAACTAATTATCCTAATTCTAAGGAAGAGGATAAGGTAATCAAATAAACGTACGAGTCGATCCGTCCGGCGACTACGTACCAACCCAAACGGGAAAGCAATAAATGCCAATTACTCAGGATCTATCAGTGATCTGTCCGGCACTGGTAGCTCCAAGGAAACTAAGTAGCGTAAATCTAAGGCAAAGGTTAAGTTACTTAAATAAACGTGCGGACCGATCCGTCCGTCGGTCTCGTACAAACCTCACAAGAGGGCTTAGTAATACATATCCTAAATTCAAGCAGCAGATAACTTATATACTTAGAATAACTGTGCGCTCAAATCTGAGACAGAGAAATAGCAAGGCTCACTCATCAAAAAGCCAAATCAAACGGATTGAATCTAACAATGTTTTATAACTGAGTGGCAAAATTCTTCGTACTCGTCAAGTCTTAAGTGACAAAAGTATCCATAGTGAAGAATACATAGGCGGCTCAAATTGTTATCCGTTAAAAGACGAGAACTGAACCGGTGTGCAATAAATATTGATATATCATACTAACTTTGAGTAAATAGTATAACCTTGGCTGTGTCGGCTCAATATAGAATCATTACCGAGCAAATCGAAGTAGTCACGCCGCGAAACCAAATAGAATTACATTTCCCCACCGGCATACTACTGGTCATGAGTACGGACCACACATCTTCGAGTGAAGAATCCCGTCCCAATTTAATAATCCGATAGCCGCCATAATAAATCATAGTCCACCCCTACCCCCACGAAGACGAGAACCTATAACAGTAGCCTACTAGACTCCCGACAATAACAGTTCTTTTATTTTGTTTTGTTGGGGTAGGGGTTGGATAGGGATTTTTCTTTAATCGGTATTAAATGGGGACGGGATTCGTCACCGAAGAGTGTGCGGTTCAAGGTGTAGCGAGTAGAATGGCGGTGGGACGCTTGGTGTGGCGCGCGTCTTTCTTGTCGTGAGCGGTACTAATGCCCTATATATCGCGTTGCGGCGCGATCCTTGCTCAGCTCTATTGCTCGAGTTCCAGATAGTCGGGCAACAGACATGAATATAGAATGTTTATTACGAAACCATAAAACGTTAGGCACTAATAACACCGTTGAGCGCTTTTGCCACTATTTTTGATAACCATATCCGCATACGTATTTTTCTCGGTGTTCGTTTCAAAAAGCCTCGGTACTGTTCTTTTATACCGTATTTTTGCTCACACAAGTTCACACCGATTTTTCACTACGATTAGTTGCGCACTCGTAACCAAAAAGACTGTACTATTCTTTAGTACTAGATTGTTTTTCAGCGTACGTTCACGCTTATACTCCACCGGACTTTTTTGCACAGTCTGACGTTCACTAATGCACAGTCTGGCTCTTGATCTTGCAATACTTAGGCCACCGATGTCACTGCGCTCGACAATCCCTATCTAGTACTTTCGATTTAGGTTAAGTTAAGACTACTTAGAAATTGGCCTAGTCCTTAACCCTAAGTTATACCAACTAATGTTTAATGGTTATACTTGAGCGATAGTGATTGGATCTTAGGTTATTTGTTAGTTTATTAAAGCCCTTGTGGGTTGACACAATGACACCGGACGGTTGCCACCATGCGATTATATGAATACCGCAACCTAGGCCTTAGATTTACGCTAATAGTGCCAGTTATGTTAAACAGGCCGACACCGGACGGCTGTCGAACCACGTTATTAAAGCTGTACTGTAGCGGTCGACTACTGTGCAGTTGAAGTTTCTCACTCCATACATTCTATCGGACGGAGAATCGTATGGGGTGAGTCCCGCCCGAATAGAGGAATAGAATAGATATCAATTACTCACGATCTATCAGTACCGTCCGGCACTGGTAGCTCTAAGGAAACTCAATAGCGTAATTCTAAGAAAAAGGTTAAGGTACTTAAACAAACGTACGGGTATAGCCGTCCGGAAGGCAACGTAGGAACATCACAAGAGGAAACTATAAGGAACTATTACCTAGTGTAAATCTAAGACAGAGGTTAAGTTACTCAAATAAACGTGCGGACCGATCCGTCCGGCGGTCTCGTACAAACCTCACAAGAGGACTTAGTAATACATACCCTAAACTCAAGTACCAGATTACTTACTTAGAATAATTGTGCGCTCAAGCCTGAGATTAAGAAATAACAAGGCTCATTCAAAAAAGGTAAAGTGAAACGATTGAGTCTAAACCAAAATCTAACGGTGTTTTACAACTGAGTGGCAAACTTATTCGTAATCGGCAAGCCTTAAGTGTCAAAATTATTCAAAAGCGAAATTATCTGAGTGAAACACTAGTGGTGTTTTCCGACACGAGTTGTAAAAAACATTCCGTATTTAACCAGGCATAGGTGGCTTACTTGGGAGCGTACTAAATACCTGGAACCGAATCAGTGTACAATAAATACTCGCGTATTATTCTAACTTTGAGTAAATATTATAACCTTGGCTGTGTTGGCTCAATATAGAATCATTACCGAGCAAATCGAAGTATTCACGCCGCGAAACCAAATAGGATTACATTTCCCCACCGGCATACTACTGGTCATGCGTACGGACCACGCATGTTCGAGTGAAGAATCCCGTCCCAATTTAATAATCCGATAGCCGCCATAATAAATTATAGTCCATCCCTACCCCTCGAAACAAATAAGCCTATAACACTAGCTAATATTTGAAATTAATGGACAAAATATGCAAATTAAGTGACAAAATAAATTTTATAGATTTTAAGATTTTGGAAATTTAAAAACCTAGAGAGACATATCATAAAGAATTTTGTGGAAAAATAACAATTGGGATTTTAGCCTCGGGAACCCATAGGTAGCATGCTAAACCCCGACAATAACACATATAATTAAATCATATATCGCAAATATTTCACTAGCTAAGTAAATATTTATTTTTACTCATATATTTAGCATATGTAAAATGACCTTAAATTTTGTTGTGCCTTTTACGTTATAGTTAATTAATCTTAATCATATTATATCATTTTTACCATATTAATATAAATTTTCTTTTCCCTTCTCCTCCCTTTGAAATTTCATTAAAAATCTCATTTTTCTAGTTTTCCTAATTTCCTTCAAACTTCCCCTCTTAACCTAACCGTTTATCTAACACCCTCATAGTTATAAATTTTAGTAATTACTTTTCAAAAAATCCTCAAATTTATGTTCACCACTAAAATTAATACAAATTTCACTATTTCCCTGAACTTCTACCATTTTTATTAAATTTCTATTTTTGCCTTCCTCACAAAACTACTAAAAAATTGATCTTAATTCAGCTACATGTCTTACCGCCAATACCATTTATATTTAATCCACTTTTATATTATACCATTTAGCATATTAACTTATTAATCCTTAGTTCTCATTGGTTATTTACCTAAATATTTAGTTTTGGCTTCTACCTATTTAATTAATTTTTAAGTATTTTCACAATGTAGATGGGTGCTACTCCCTCAAGCCAGAACCCTCTCCTCCCCCCAAGCGCCCGGACCGATTACTCACAACTTCAGAGGCTTAAAGCCTCCCGTCGAGGACCCGTATGCTCCTCTGGGACCTCGGACATTGGCTAGGTTCATCTGTATTAGCCAAAATTTTATTCATTAGTGTAACAAACCTGACTTTACGGATGTCTGTTGTTTAAAAACTAAATTTACTAACTGAAAAATTCTGAGCAAAGTATTTGGCTTTCGTTAAACTTCGCACTATTGATAATGTTTAATAAATAACTTGTATTTCTGTCCATTACGGCAGTAAGAATCAGCTTGTTGTTATCTACTTGTGTTTATTATGAGCCGCTTCCTAAAGATTAAAATCCCATCTTTATTCCAAAATCCAGCGAACTTCACTGAACTTTATTCCTTTCCATTCCCTTATTTCTCTATATAAACAATAAAAGGCCCCAATCTATCACTACTTAAAACTAAATTTATTTAATCCCCAACAAAACACTAGTATACGACCTAAACGATCACACACTAAAAACTAAAAATGTCAACTTTTATCACAATTTTCGTTGAAATATATTTTAGCTATTTTCGGGCGGTGGTGGTTATTAGATAGCTGCTTCACTAGTAGATAGTTGCTTCAGTAGCTGGTTCACTATCAGACAGCCGCGTCACCGAGAATGCGCGTTTGTCGATTTCGTTACTTCAAAAATGGAGATTTTGGCGTTCGTTTAAATGTAATTGTGCCGGATATAAAATCATTTTAGACTACTAAGCCGCAGGTTGCCATAACCTCCAGCATAGCCTTTCTCCACATGTAGCGTGTCATTTATATAAGTGTTACGTACATACGCATGCATTGTTATAATTAAATGTTAGGGGTAGAATTTTTTGTTATATCTCTAGAAAAACGTTAAATCTTCGGATGCACGGTTTAAACAAAGACTGCATACCAACAGCTGCGCTACCACTGCGTCACGGTATGGACATGCAACCTCCGTGTTAAAGCACCTTCATCCGAGCAAATACATTAATACCACTCTATAACGACAATTAAGTCTCATGTTCAAAAAGAATCACGCCAACGGTTAGCGTCTGAGGACTATTATTATGGGAGATGTAAAGGGTCATGGAAACAAGATTACGAGACAGGTCTCTTTATGAAATGGATACAATGCGATAGATGCTTTTTGGTTTCACCAGGCATGCGTAGAGTTGGAAGAAGATCCTATAGAAATACTGTGGAATTGTCCCACATGCATTAAAATCTATACGGCACAAGAACATATTACACATAGAGTGGTACGCGACCATAGATATGGAGATGGGACTCAAAAGTGAAACATGCAGCGAAGACCGTTGGAACCAACAATCGAGAAGTGAGTCAAAGTACAGTGATAACAAGACCAAAAGCCTAGCGGAGCGACTGAGCTTTGAAGCAGTAACGGAAGAAGAACTGAAACAATCGAGTAAACGCTGATACCACCATTTTGTCATCGAGATGTGCAACTTTGCTTACCGCTGCTTGTTTGTGGGATCAATTTCTTTGCGCTGTGAACCTAATGCATCATTTACCTTAAAATGTGTGCGGCAGCGCCGGATTTTGTCACAGTCTGCCGCGGCTCTAAACCCACGCTTGGCTAGCCGCGATTTGCGAGTGTGACATTTTTGTGCCGAACGAGACCCTACGAATATATTAACTACTAGTAAAGCGGCGCTAAAAGAAATTGTCATAAGGGCCGGAATTGGCCCTATAACCCAGAAATATATGGCGACAATGGGAAATCACAAAAAATGAAAATTGGTGATACATACGGTCATATATTCCTAAAACATTCTTCCAGTTCAAATATATATATATTTTCATGTTTAAAAAAGCATGTTTTACATAACTACAAAGTTGGCTTCTAAAAGCCGCCTAAACAAAATTTTTGAAAACAGCTACATTTACATATTTATTTTACCTACATTTATGCGTCTGACTTTAAGAACTACTAATCTTGCGTTTTTGGACTATATTCTATTCTACACAATCGGCTAAAATGAACGTAATAAATAATTATTTTCAAACCGCCCCGTCCCGGCTATCAAACCCTGAGACATAGCCACCTCCCACCCGTACAAACATACTAGCATAGCTTAGTTATTTATTTCGTTTATAAAGGACCGGATTTGACTACAGTTTTTTGTCACGAGCCGGAATTGGTTCTGGGACAGCATTCGCCCCTAGGTGCACACATCTTAATTTAAATGAAACATAAGTATGGTTTGTTGACCCGTTGCCAGAAATAGGTATTTTCCAAATTTCGTCATGGCATTGTTTGCTTTTAGGTAACTATGAATCCGCATGCATATTTCGTAGGTATTCAATTATTCCTAATCATTTCGTAGGTATTCCTTTACGCTGCCACTTTTGCCAATTTTAGCCAATTTGTGCCAGTTTTGTTCCAATTTTTGCTCAACCCCAATTTTTGCTAAAATGTTTCCCTACTTGCCTTCGGTAGGTAAATCGTTATGGCTTTTTCAGATGAGCAAATATGGTTCGAGATATCCGATCCTTTGTGGGGTAAGCGGTTTAGAATCGATGCACCTGATTTTCAGAATATAGCCTGTCTTTAGTAGCTGTATAATGTACTTGACAGGGCGACAAGATAGTCGTACAGGACGACCAGAATGACCTATCTATGACCTATGACCTTTGATACGCGGCATACGATAGTTTGATTATTTAGTGACCACCATACCAGCGCAAATACTTGATGAGTTGTCAGTTATTTTCGATGTATATAGTGTCGATGAGGTTTAGGTTTTCAGCGGGCTCAGGGCTCGAGGTATTAGATTGGTAAATGGATCAAACATAGTCGGTCACAGGTTTTTACACAGGATGATAACTTAAACAAGGAATTACGTTAGTTCTGTTGTACCCTTACACGTGACATTTTTGTAGGTACTCCAAGTATAAAAACCTACTTTAGTATATAACCGCTCAAGCGGGTTTTCCAATATAGAAATACATAGCTAGGGTGGTAGGGTTTGGAACGGAGTTCATTATAGTAGCTGTTCAGGGGTGTTATTTTATTTTGTTTTGTTGGGGGTAGGGTTGGATGGTGATTTTTCTTTATGTCAGTTATCGAAATTAAAAAGGGGACGCGATTCGTCACTGAAGGATTGTTGTTCAAGGTGTGGCCAGTAGAATGCCGGTGGGACGCATGATATGGAGCGCGTCATTCTTTCGTGAGGGACTCTAGTGCCTTATATTTTGCGATGCGTGATTTTTGCTCGGCTCTATTGCTCGAGTTCCAGATATTTTTCAACAGACGCGGATATATAAGGTTTATTGCAACGCACGATAAAATATTAGAATTATTACGCCCGTAGATCACTTCGACAATGATTTCGTTACCGTATCAAAATAACGTACTCTCCTCGGTGCTCGATTCGAAAAGCCTCGGTACTGTCAACTTTTGGGCAGGTCCAACCTTGTATTTCCCTCCCTCCTAGACAATATTTCATAGGTTTTGACCTAATTTCCAAAATTATACTCAATTTCATTATCCTCCCCTGGGGATATCCGCCTCCCCCCAGGGGCGACTCCTATATCTATTCCCGAGGGTGAGAAAACTATCTAAATTTCATATTTCCTCCTTCGTTTTCCACTCCCTCTCAACATATTACCCCTTAAAACTGACTTTAAATCCAGGAATTTACAAATTTCTTTATTTTTATTTAAATAACACATTTTTCCTTGATTTATAACTATCCCGTTCCGCTGGGGTGAATTACCTCTCAGCCCCGGTCGGGTGATATTATCTCTCATTCAGGAAATACTTTAATCTCACTATTATCCTATTTTCATCGGGTAAAAATCCGCTGATTTCCACCATTATCTCCCAAAACCAATTACATCAATATTTGACTTTTTCCTAACTACATACGATTTCTTAACTCTCTAAAATGACCAAATGGGGTTCCACTTCATTATTCCTATTCAGAAATACTCAACCCCTACGGGATACCGCTAAATAACATCTATTTCTAACCCCAAAACTCATTGAATTTTCTTTCCCCAACGATAAATAAATAATTATTAAATAAATTTAGTTAGCTACGTTTACTTTACTTGGATGTGACCTAGCTACGGGACTGGTTTTTCATGTATTATTATTATTATGTTTACTGGTAGAAGAGAGTACTGCTGTGTACAACGATGTGATCGACGTGTACTACTGGGTTTCGTTGTTTTTTTTTCTCGTCAGTACGTATTGCGTAATTTCTTTTTACTTTATATTTTTCGTGCTTTGAACGGACGCATTCGAATTCTGTTTTGATTTTTATCCATTTCTAAATCTTTATTAATATTAGTTAGGGCAACCTGTGTAGCTCCTCGGTTCATTTGTTCATTTCATCATTAACATGATAGTTCCTTAGTGAGTATCAGTTTTGCCGGTAAGGCTTCTCCCGGTTTAAGCCTTGTTTGTGCTTCGAAGAATGGAACAACATGAGCCTGTTCGCAGTGAGAACCGCGGCTTGAGCGCACCGTATAGTTCTCGGACCTAGGTACATACACACACGCACATAAGTAATTTAGGTTCACTCATAGTGACTTCGCAGGAGGTTACCTGCATTTCTGGAACTTGCCGAGGAGGCGGGTGCGCTAGGCAAAGTAAGCCCTAGCCGGGTTTATGGGAGACCAGAAAAAGGGCAGCCCATTTCCTCAAACGGGAACCTCTGGGTGGGATTGGTCTTTCTACCTTTCCGGCACCTTTTCACCACCCGTTGGACCCCAGGCTGCCACATCATGGGCTGCTCTATCGTCGAAGGCTGTGACATTGTAAACCTTCCTTAGGGTGGGACATAGTTGTCGGAACTGTGTCTTCGCGCAAGCCTCGCCTAGGGGTGGTCCAATGCACAGGCCGGGGAAATTACACGCTTAGGGGGCTTGGCAGCTATGGGCCAACACCCACGTTCTATTTGGGAAAAATCCTGTGTCACTTGTCCCTAACACTAACACATAAAATTCTTTAGTTTTTCAGGTTTACGAAACACACGAACACTCCAGGTAGTACGATTTAAGGTACATGTATCCTATAATGCATGATCGCACGCTATTGTCCCGAACTGGTTAAAAATCCAAAAATTATAAAAATTGTTATAAGTAAAATGGGTTACGCGGTGCGAAACTTGGTTATCGCTAAGATCTCACTATGTGGGAAATATGCTATCTTTGTTATACCTGGTGCATAATGCCCGGGATTCTTGTTAAGTTTTTGCTCTATAATCTTTTGTTATATGCTAACCATGTTACTATATAATCTTTACAAATTTCCAGCTAACGTCAGGTAATAAAATTTCTACTATATGACTGTCCAGGCCAGCAAGAGCTGATGGTTTTGTTTTCTTTATTTTACCTGCAGATTGCTAGCTCTTACTTACAAACATTAAATGATGCGGGTCATCAACGCAGGCACCTTCTTTTGTAATAAGGTTAAGGTGGCAGAGCCACACTATTCCTCAGCTCATTCAGTTGGCATTTGTGCGGCAATATTCGTTAAACGGTTAATAAAACTCTTATTCCAACGGATTGCTCAACATGTTATTTTAAATAGTGTTATTCATTTTTTTTATTATTTTCAGACGACTTGTAAATAGCTAAAGCTTTATCGTCCTAGTGCAATCCTGCTCTTTTAATATTACGATCTCTAAAGGTAAAGAACCAAACTTTATTGTATGTAGGACATGGTTATCCTAGGTAACAGAAAATTCTATTGTGTACACACAAGAAAACAAACCTATGGAAAGTCTCTTCTAGCTCCAGTCTATATATCTCAACTCTGGCCGCTTGTCAAGCTGAGATAGAGCTTGGATGCCTTCAGAACTAATATAGTTCACTCCCACTTTGATTCCACCACCCATGATAAAATTTTTTATTACAAACTTTCTGATTCCAATTTTCCAATTTTACTTTTTAAAAATTATGCCAAAACTTATTCAAACTCTTTTGACTACGCACTACGGGACTGTTATGCGGACTCTTCGCCGTAGTGACATTTGGCCTAAAATATTTTGCATGAAATTTATAAGTATCACATTCAGAACCTGTGATCTCGGACACGTTCTGGCAAATTCTAACCTAGGGGTGCGTGTGCTAGTCTAAACGGACACGGCACCGCCATGCCAAACTATTTAAGAAATCTCTAAATAAATTATTGTTTTAATTTGCAACATTCTAACGTTGTTTTCTGGACTGTTCATTTTAACTTTACAAATTCTTTTTAAAAAAACATCTTTAATCAGGTCTAAAATGTATTCGGTTTTACAATTCAAACTTTTACAAAGTTCTACTTAATGTCATGACTTACTCTTTTCCAAAATGTTATCAATGTCCCACGGCCTGTCAGTCGGACTAGCCAGGGTACAACCGTTGAGGAGCTAAGTGCTCACATTCGATAACGTTAGTTAAAATTTTCAGGTTAAATTTTGAAATTCATCAATTCTATTTAAGCATTTTTAGTATAAATTAATTACCCACGGCACGTTCTCCGGACTCGCCAGGGTTTAGGCAGTATTAGCACGGATAAGTCATCCTGCTGACCAAAATCCAATTTAGTCTTAGCTTAATTTTGAAAAGGTCACACTTAAAAGGGTGCCGAACGCATCAATCCTATCCTTACCGAAACTCACCATTTTTATCCCATAGTAATTTATTTTTTTGTACAACCAATAGTCTAAGTCTGTTTAGGTTGCAGGGCATAATTGGTTTAACTGTGGTTTATTTTAATGTATATGTGTTCACACGGCCTATTCAGCCTAGTTCACAATCAATCGCCATACATTGACCAAAACTTGATATCCCTGCCCGGGACAATGACATGTCTACCACTGGGAACTCGCGCAACTCACATCCAGTGATAAAGGGTATCTCCGACCGCTGGTAGACCGGTGCATCCCTTGGTGGCTCTTACCCCTAATTCTCGATTTCACTTCTTCTTGGGCAATTCTCGAACTCGCTCTCAGCTTTCACCCCTATCCCTCTGGCCACCATTGGAGATGTCGGTTGCGTTTTAGTAAGAAACGTACCGCGGAGAAGGCCGATAAACTCACAGGTACTGTTCCTTTGTACCTTATTTTTTCTCACACGCTGACGGCGTTACGAGACCAAGAAGCAAAGATTCGGGTAAAATGCCGACCACTGAAAATAACAAGGAAGGATATCGATAAGTGGTCCGGCAATATATCAAAGGCATCCCAAAAATAGGTGACGGAACTGCTAAAGAACAAAGTCAGCCATGCACAGAATCTACCAGCAGTGCTGGCAATATTTTATTGTGTCGACATAATGGATAAACATGTCCAATTTACGGTATTACGGAACTGTGATAAACCAAAGAGTTAATAGGCTAAAAACAATCGGCAAACTGACAAAAGGAATATATCAAGATAACGAAACATTGGTTAATAACGGAAAACCTTCGGCTATATATAAGGACGAATTCATGATAGAAATTTGATCACAGAAGACTATAAGAAGGCGACGAGAAGAATTCGATGGTTCATTACAAATAGAAAGGACGAGATCATACAGGGAATCTATATATAGGGCGCAGGAACAATCGTTGAATGCGCAGAACCCACGAAGACGATTCCCACTTGCCGAACAATTATAATAACGCGACGAGCTGAAGGAAGTGGCGAGCCAGTCTAGCGTCATTTCCTCACTGAATTCTTAGTTAGTTAGCAAGGTAGAAAATGGAGAATGAAGGAACCGGTGTCAGCCAGTCGGGGGCACTGGGACCTTCAGAATCCATGCCGACTTATAAGGACCAACAAGAAAGAATCGAAAAGAATGTGACAAAGAGACCAATAAACGATTAAGGATTCAAGAAATCGGTGTACAAACAAAAGGATACAATCGGTGGGACAATAATTATCGAACCAATGACACTGAATCGATTCCTATGGTAATCGACCGATGTCAACAAAGAATTCGGTGTCATAATAGCCAAAGAACCGGTATACTGTTGCTCTATTGCTCCCCCAAGTGCAAAATCTTAATCGTCTGTTGCTATAGATCTCCATCTTCCTCTGATCAAAAAAATTAAATATGTATCATTTTATTGATAATTTATGTACTTCACATAGATTTTGGCTTGTCTGTGTATGTGGAGACTTTAATATGCCTTCAATAGATTGGAGCACTTACACATGGACGATGCTGTCGACTCGTTCATGGACACTGTTATTTCTGCAGGCCTCACACAACATGTACTAGAGCCTACACGTGGAAACAATACACTTGATTTAGTGTTTACTGATGATCCAAACGCTGATTCGTGTTTAGAAATTATAGCTCCTTTAAAATCATCTGATCATTGTTGCGTTAGTTTCCTGTTAACCAGCGATTCTTTTTGTAATGCTCCTCATCCTAACCGCCGTTCCCGAAATCGCCTCGATTGGAGGAGAGCCCAGTGATCTCTAATTTGCGAACATCTTAACAATATATGTTGGGAAACTATTTTTTCATCCCCAGATCCGTCTGCTCGTTGGTCCCAATTTCTTCACAATACTTGAACGAGCCATTATGATTTGTGTTCCGATAAAAACTAAAGGTATGATGCTTAAGCCTATTTGGTCCATGCTGGGCTGCACTTCGTACAAAACATAATTCATTCCGACGTTTCAAGCGGACCAATACAGCTGCTGCATGGGCTAATTATCACAAGAAAGATCTTGTTGCGTCGTATCAAATTGAACGTTATATTCGGGCGTATGAGTGCAAGCTAGCTGCCAACATCGACAAAGGTCGTAAGCCGTTCGTCGCCTATGCAATGCGGAATCAAAAGGTACATCCAGTTATCGGCCCAATGATGTGAAATGATGGTTCATTCGCGATAAATTCTGAGGAGGATTGCAGTCTTTTTAATGAATACTTTGTGTCTGTATTCAACAATAGTCCCTTCGTGTGTCCTGACGCGAATGTTCGTACGTTTCAATTTTATTCATATTGATCCTGAGTCTGTTCACAAAATTCTTTCTGGTCTTAAACTGGACGCTGCCCCTGGCATTGATGGACTAACGAACACTTTTCTAAACAAAACAAAAGATGCATTGAGTACACCTCTGCCACGGCTATTCAATCTATCGCTTGAGTCAGGTATTTTTCCAGTCCAATGGAAAGATGCCAGGGTTGTACCAATTTACAAAGGTAAATGAAACCGCAACAGTTGTCAAAACTTTAGGCCTATCAGTTTAACGCCATCTACTGGCAAGGTATTGGAAATAGTTGTGCGTGATGCGTTTGTAGCCCATTTGCAGCCTAACTCAGTTCTGAGCAACACTCAACACGGTTTTCGCGCAAAGCGATCAACAACTACACAACTTCTCGAATACCTTAACCTTGTCACTAAAGCCGTGGACTTAGGCGACCGGATTGACACAGTATATATTGATTTTTGTAAGGCGTTTGATAAAGTAAATCATGAAGCATTGTTAGCAAAACTACAACTGTATGGAGTGAGTGGGGCCCTCTTATCTTGGTTTCGCAGTTATTTGAGTTTACGACGTCAATCTGTAACAGTTAATAACTCGTCTTCTTCGTGGTCTACGGTAGTAAGCGGGGTGCCCCAAGGTTCCGTCCTTGGCCCCCTGCTTTTCATGATTTTCATCGATGATGTTGATGAGATGGCTTCAAGTATTATTTACAAATTCGCAGATGATCTACGGATGACCCGTCGCATTGTCAGGAACAATCCGATATGGGAGGTCGATGTGAATGGGATTCAACAAGATCTCGATCAGCTTTATCAATACTTCAATACTTGGTGCCTATCGGTGAATTCCGATAAATGCTGTGTGATGCATTCTGGGGTAGACAACCCGAAATCTGTCAATTCGGTAGGCTGTAATCTCTTAAATGTGTCTGAAGCTGAATGTGATCTGGGCGCTTGCATTTGCGATAGTTTTAAATTTTCAGCCCACTGTGCTTCTGTAGCTGCCAAGGCCTCACAAAGTGATATATCTTATTCAACGTACAATACATTATTGGTCAAAATTTATCTGGCTGCATCTCTATCGTTCCTTAATTCGCCCACACGTCGAATACGCCGTAAATGTTTGGTGTCCTTACCTCGAACGTGACAGTGATGTCATAGAGAAAGCGCAACGACACGCCACAAAAATGCTTCCAGAAATACGACATCTGTCATATCGTGAGCGTCTTCGCTATTTAGGACTTCAAACGCTTCGAAGTGATTTAATTTTGATTTACAAGATGGTTCATCGAACGATCGACCTCGATATTTGGCGCTATTTTTCACCTGGATGGCAGTACACTCGGGGACATAACTTCAAACTCGAGACGCGAGATGTTGCGAGGCTGGACGTACGTCGTCATTTCTTCACCCATCGCGTTGTGCGACTTTGGAATTCATTGCCTTATGAGGGCGTTCATGCGCCGTCAATTTCGTCTTTCAAACAGAGGCTCCATGTTTCTAACACTCTTGCATACTAATTCAATATATATTGTTCATTTCATCATATCGTGGCTTCGTATTCGCGAGGCCATCATTTCTCCGGTTCGATATTCTCCCGCAAACAACGTCAGTGCCTATCAAATTGCATGCAGTGCTAACGAAGACATACGTATTAAATGGTGCGTACCTGATCGTAGACGGAAGGTACATATATTAGAACCGGTGCCAAATTACCCAACGACGACGAGGCCCGTCGACCCGAAGAACACTCAGTAGTCTCACAAGTGCATCTCAATGACTATCTTGATCGAAAAAAGCCAATTTAATCGCCAAAGAACATTATTGCCAAACCGGACAAACCGGTTCTTATTGCAAAGAAGAAAGTCTTATAAAAAGAACTATCAAAAATGTCCTATGTTTTAATTTTTGTGATCAATTACTGTTTTATTAACCCGTATTTTATTCTATTGCTAACTAATCATTGTTATTTTCAGGCTTTTTAGTTATGTTTGGGGGAACCAACAAGTCCGAAGAAACCACGTGACAAAGAAAGAAGAAATTTTAAAATTGGATGGATCTCAATTGGAATAAACAGGGATGGAAATCAGGGCATGATTAATAGATGATCTGATAAATGGGATTATAGCGTCAGTGGTAGACACGATTTTAATGGAGGGGGTGAAAGATTAATGAAAGAATCAAAACCGGGACCGGTAAATAATCGAGATTCACAGAATAGCATCAATGGCAGATGCTACACCGATAACCGGAGACGTGGGGGGTCTAGTAGGCTACCGGGGTCCTAAGTTCCTAAAATTTACAAAATTTTATTTTAAATCTTAAAATTCTTTATGATATGTTTCCCTAACTATTTTAAATAACAAAATCCTAAAATTTTAAAACTTATAAAATTTTCCTGTTTACTTATTTGCATATTTTTCATTCTTTTACTTTATTAGCTAAGTTTATCTTATCTTAGTTATCAGTTTTTCAGTTAATGAGTTAGTAAGTCGGTCGGGCTTGAGGAAGTGTAATGTGACGAAATTGTTTAATTTTAATTGTGTTAAATGTCATTAGGCTTACCTAGCTAAATTTTGTGGCTTTACATTGACACGTGTTGTTCGACGGCATTGGCGGTGATGAGTTATAGTTATACGGATACGGGCTTGATTCTTATTTATAGATTTGGAGTTTAGCACAGATCTTGGTGGATTAATATTGTTTTTACTGGAACCGCACAAAAAGTGCGTGTGCAATAAGTTTCTGGATATGAATAGGCAAGCAGCTTTTGACAAACTTATATATTGGAGCGTAAGAATTACGCAGGAGCGAAGTCGTAGACTTCACTAAGCCTTACCTTGGTATTGTGCCTTAATCAGGAATGTGGTATCGGCAGTATTAGGCTTCACAAAAGTACTGTTAACGAAGTTATTAGTTAAGATCGTAATATTAGTTTCCCAAGAAAAATAAGTGGTTATAAATGCCTAGGAGCGGTGTCATATTAACAGATATTAGTTAGTAATAGCTTAAAAATTCGACCCTTACGTGTCGAGTGAGCAATACCTGAGCAAGAGCGAAGGTGGGTTTGTGGTTAGTAGTGCGACTTGTTGGGTCAGCAGCCAGTTGGGGCGGCTCAGCAAGAAGTTCTATTCTTGAGAAGACCGGCCAAGTAAGGGGCGCGGAATCGAATCAACCTCTCGAGTGCCACTTATCCCAAACCGTCCGATAAGCCAGTCATTCGGGGGCATGTCTTTTGAGAAAAGTTCGACTGAATAGTAGTCGACCGCTACTATGCTGTTGTATTTAACGTTGTTCATCAACCAGTCGGGGGCTTGTGTAATATAACCGGTAAGTATTAGCGTAAATCTAATGTTTAGGTTGAAGTAATCAATTAATCCTGCAGGCCCCTAACCAGTCGGGAGTCGGTTGTCTCAACTCACAAGGGCAGTATTAGATTACTAGTAACCTAAATATAACTGACGATCGCTCAAACCATAACTTGTAAATAAATAAGGAACGTATTAGTCTAAATCTAAGAATTTAGGCTGACATACTCATATACTCGTACCGTCACCAGCCAGCCGGCTGTAGTCGTGCCAACCTCACAAGAGGAGTAGCGAAATAGTCGATAACCTAAGTTTGCAAATAACACGAATATAGTAGAGCGAGAGAGAATCGAGTGGCCTAGTGACATAAAAAATCTATAGTGAAACTGTGCAAAAGTTGTGAAAGTGCAAACTTTGCAAAAGTGAATTTCATTACAATAGCTTATACGGGTATATACTAAAGAATACTGCCGCGAACTTTATTTTCGGGTGCAAAAGCATTGTGTGCCTTAACATATCCTATTTTGTAACAATATATTATTGCCAAGGGTTTGGTATTTATTTTCTAAATCCGGAGTGACTAAAGCAGCATCACGCCGCAATGCAAAATATAGGGCATTCTGGCCACACCTCGGATCACACAAACTTTCGGTGGCGAACCCCGTCTCCTTTTTGATTTCGATAGCCGACATAAGTGAAAATCCCCATCCAACCCCTACCCCAAACAAACCAACAAAATATAACAGAGGTCCCCTAATCAAGATAAGGGGGCTTTGAGTCTAAAATACGCAATTTTTGTTAATTTTTTAAGTTTACTAAATAAATTTCTTTGTGCTTATTTTTATCCACGGTGGACCTAGCTACCTTCCAAGACCCTCTAAAAGCATGATTCGTTGATTATGTGATCGACGCGACTCCTCGGCTATTGGCACATGGGTTCAGTTTAATTTTGTTTTCACCTAATCATTCTTGATTTGCTTTCGTCGGCTTCGGTGTGCTTTCTTGAGTTGTACACATGTTATTGTTTTAGCCTTTCTTAACGGAGACTTGATCATTGAATCCATGTACAGAGATTGCTACGTTATCGTTGGATGGTGGCTAGCCGATTCTTGTCCGCTATGAGACAATGTTCGGTGGATAGATGGTTGAAATCTGAAGACAAGGAGAGCAACCGCAGCAGCAGCACAATTGTCAATACTCTGGAAGTGTTCGCGAGACATGGAACTGTCTTGTAAAAGTATTTAAGGACGATGCTATCACAGTTTCATAGCTCAAATCGTTCCATAAGTAGATCGAGCGACAAGCGAAACTATATCGGGCACAGTTTTGTCTGGGAATGTGACGCGTTTTTAGCTTAAACTGGTGACCACGTAAACCATTATGAAGAAATCTTGCAAGGAAATATCGACAAGGCCATATGCCAAGCGATATATCATGATACGGTCCGCACGGACCCGACGCGTTACTAATGTTTGTAGTGAGAGCACTTTCAGTCGTTCTTCATGAATCATTTCTAATAAACCAAACATCTAACGTGTTAACCGACGCTGAACTCCTTCTGTTAGCTGAGAATCCCGACTATTATGTGGACACCAACTGCATGATACATATTCCAGACGTTGTCTTGCAAATCTGGTAAAATTTAGCAGTTCACATGTGTTAAAGGCGTATTTGTTGAACACCGGCTATGGGTATTTAGCAGAAGCTAGCCCAGACTTAGTATGGGGTAGCGGATTACAAGCTACCGATGACAATGTTTGGAATATGTTTGGAAAACACACCGGTAATAATTGGTTAGGAAAAATTCTCATGACAATACGGGCAAAATTACGTACTCCGAAATTGAACAGTCTAAGCGAATCATTTATTGGTAATGTTATAAATGATTCGGGATCTGGTTATTTTTGTGTTTATACGGGGAAGAGTATTCTCCGAGAGATAAGTTTAAATCGAATCCCACCTATTATTTGGAAACTTTTCGGAATAATTCCGGTTGAAATATTGTGTGACACCGGTTTTAATATCAGCATCCTAAAGTTTCAGACTGCATTACGTTTAGATGATTTTGAGACTATGTGGAAACCAGGTATTGGTAACCAAGTGGCAAAGACTGTGAGTGGCCAGGGTTTGGATCTCATTGGTGTTTTGGATATCGACGTACAAATTGGATCTCGACGGTATGTTCAATCTGTATATCTCAGTAAGGACATCCCATACGACATAATATTTGGGATTGACTTTATGCTTAGGTACAGATGTGTTCTGGATATAGCACAAGGGGAGTGTGTTTTGGAAGATCAAATTATCAAAATGTGGAAATCTAAATATAATCATGAGAAACGTGTGGCCAATGTTAATGGTCAAAGTTATTCAGGTATCTCTCGTGGCCATGATGATTCTCCCACGTGTAAAGTCATACCAAAATCTAACGCTGGAAATGATATCAGTATCCCTAATTTATCTTTGCAAAACTCTGACCTAACCGAAGTTCAAACAGGGATAATGTGTCAATATCTAAATTCCTGGGGTTCGGTATTTTCCTTTTCTGATTATGATTTGGGTAAATTAAAATTTATAAAACATGCAATTAATTGTGGGAATAGTCCACCAATGTATCAAAGGCCCTATAGGGTCCCTGAAGCCGCTAAGGAGGATGTGAAGATACGACTAGGAAATATGGAAAATCGTGGAATTATTAGGCCCTCAGCGTCTCCATGGGCTTCCGCAATTGTTATCGTCCGTAAAAACGATGGCACAAATAGAATATGCTTCGACTATAAGAAATTAAATGCCGTTACCAAATCTGATGTGTTTCCCATCCCTAGGATCGACGACTGCTTGGACACACTAGGAGGAGCTAAGTATTTTTCCAGTTTGGGACCTGACAAGCGGGTACTGGCAGATGGAATTGGAAGAAAACGACACAGAAAAGGCAGTCTTCATAACCGATACGGGATTGTTTGAATTTAACGTAATGCCATTTGGACTTCAAATGTGCTCCCAGCTCGTTTATGCGAGCAATAAAATTCTTATTGGCTGGGCTAGAGGACAAGGTGCTACCCTATATAGACGACATATTAATATTTTCCTCTTCCTTCGAGCAACACCTTCAAGATTTAACGGATGTGTTTGAAAGACTTCAAGAAGGGAACATGAAACTAAAGCCTAAGAAGTGTAGTTTTGGTCGAACTAAAGTAAAGTTTTTAGGACATGTGGTATCCGGTTACGGAATCGAGCTTGATCCAGACAGTCAAGGCGGTAAAAGAGTACACTACACCGAAAACTGTGAAACAGGTGAGAGGATTTTTAGGACTTGTATCATATTACCGAAAATTTATTAAAGATTTTGCTTCTAGGGCTTCTGCACTGAATAACCTTTTGGAAAAGAGTGCTGTTTTTGTATGGACCCCTGAGTGTCAAAACGCTTTCGAGGACTTAAAATGTGAGCTCACTATGGAACCAATTTTAAAAGGACCAAACTTTGATAAATTATTTATTTTGATAACCGATGCTTGTACTGAAGGCCTCGGGGCAGTATTGTCTCAAGATTATGATGGGTCTGAACATGTCGTTGCGTATGCTTCTACGACCCTTGCCCCTGCGGAGAAAAATTATGCTATAACGGAGAAACAAAGCCTTGCAGTAGTCTGGGCTATTAAATATTTCCAACACTACCTGCTCGGCAGAAAATTTAAAGTAGTAACTAACCATTCGGCTCTAAAGTGGCTAATGAATTTTTCGGAAACAAATGGGAGGCTCTTACGATGGTCACTTCTGCTATCAGAATTTGATTTTGAAGTGCAACATCAACCCGGAAAATTCACGCGACGCGCTGTGTCGGAACCCTGTGATGTCCTGTTCAGATACTAACCAGGAGGTTGAAGATGATGATCAGATGTGCTTTCCTCAGGTTGAAAATATTAATTGTGTAACGGAATTTAATATTTCAGGCGCGTGTGATAATTCCTTAAGTAGTCCCGATCCCTTGGCCATGGAGAGAAACATGCGTAACTTACAACGTTCTGATGCTCAATTACGAATAATTATTGATTGGCTGGAAAGTCATATGGAGGATGGTGGTAAGGAAGAGGATGTGAACCGGTATATATGTAGGTTTTGTAATTTTAGAGGGATTACTTCGCCATGTCTGGCACGACAAGAGATCGAAGACCTAAGGATTGCTACCAAGTGGTGGTCCCACAAGTACTACGTCCCAAAATTATGGAATCATTTCATCACGACTTAATTGGGGGTGGCCACCTGGGGTTTGATCGAACGTTTACAAAAATTCGGGAAAGATTTTACTGGGACTCTATGTATAACGACATTAGAAATTGGTGCTACGCATGTGTGTTCTGTGCTACAAAAAGGTCCGAGGAAGAAGTAAAAGTTCCACTCCACTCAATACCCATTACTTCCAGACCTTTTGATATTGTGGCTGTGGACTGCGTGGGACCACTGAAACAAACCGAATTAGGAAATAAGCATATAGTTGTTTTCACCGAGTACTTAACTAAGTGGGCGGACGCGTTCGCTGTCCCCGATATAACTAGTGAAACTATCGCTAGGTTAATGGTTGAGGAAATTATGTGCCGCTATGGGACACCTTCGAAGTTACTATCTGACCGGGGTTGAAATTTTATGAGTGATTTAGTTAAATGGATATGTCATTTTACGGATACTGGAAAGCTGAATATATATCCTTATCCCTATAGACCTTCTACGGATGGTCAGTGTGAGCGGCTAAACAAAACCTCGATTACCATGCTTTCTCACTATGTTAATACAGCTCACACGGATTGGGACAAGTATTTAAACTTTGTTCTGTTTGCATACCTATAGAACGGCGGTGCATGAGTCAACTAAAGAAACCCCATTTTTTCTTTTATATGGTAGAGATCCTCGCTTTGGAGTTGATATAGGTACGGGAACTTATAATGTGCTACAAATTGACACGCTAGAGGGTTATAGAGAAACCCTCGTAACGGGCTTTGAAATTGCTCGAAAATTAGCTGTTGACAATATTGAAAGTGCTCAGCGTAAGCAGCGCGAATACTATAACAAATCCGCAACGGATCACAAACTTAACGTAGGTCAGCGAGTATGGTATTATTGCCCCGCCGTTAAAAAAGGAAAAACGCCTAAGTTATGTCATCTCTGGCACGGCCCCTACCGTGTTATGGAATTTACCAGTGACGTTAATGTTCGCCTCCAGCCTTGCAAAGGTACCAAACCGGACAAATCGTCCATATAAATTTTTGTAAACCATGTTTTGGGGATGAGAAGCCTCCCTTACCTTAGAAGATGGAAATGGCACAGACGTGGTTGAGTATGTCCAAAATTTTGAAAACCTAGGATTTGGAAAAGGAGACGACGGAGACATACAAGCATCATCTAATTCCGATAATATTGCTTCAGATAGAAATCTTGTGGAAAGTAACGTCTCCCCAAATTGCGTGGACGGACAACAAACAGACGAGGATATATCTAAAATAAACGTTGAATTCGAGAATGTTCGAGGTATGGGTACCGAATGGGAGGGTAGATTTCGGATAAACCGGGGGAACACCTGCACCGTAGGGCCTGTTGCAGTCTGAGTGAGTTTCTCTTTGTTTGCTCAGTCAGAGCGACCCAGCACTGACCAGTAGAGGCAGTACGACAGGGGCTGGGAACAAGCAAGATTGCTCGGGTGGACATATGGGAAACGTTATATAGTTTCCGTGTGTTGTTGGACCCTCAGTAAAGAAATCCTAAGTTTTAAACTTTATGTTCTGCTAGCGTGTCCTCTAGATATGTGTTCTTTATACACATTACCGTTTGTCTTCGGCTAGGCTCCGGTTTAGTGGCCATCTAGCCGCGTGTATACAGTGCATCTTGCTCAATTGGTTAAAAATAGATTTTAAAATACCCAGGGAGTCTATCAACCCTGTACGTATTATCGTGAACACTGAGTATGTGTACTTTATTAACAATGTGTTTGCGAACTGGGCTCCGGTTTAGTGGCCATCCAGTTCGACTTTGCTTGGGTGTATATGTACCTCAAGGCTGAAGTCCCGTATAAAAAAGGGGGGAAAATAGGATTTTCTCAAGTGAACCTTAAAATATGTAGTTTTATACATCACATTTGTATATGCAAATTTTATGTTAACTGCCTTTGCACTATCGTGTGAAATTTTGCTATCTCTTTTTAAAACTCATTCTCATCAACCCAACTGAAATTTTTTTACATCACCTATGGTGCAAACCCAACAGTCCTATTTTTTCTTCACTATACGCGTGTGCCCTAGGTGACCCACAGGGCGAATTTATGTCCTGTGAGTTCCGTTGTTTCCTTCTTTTTCTCTTTTTTTCTTGTCTTTCAAAAAATATAATGAAAATAAATACAATCGTTATGCGTGTGAACATGATCATACATTTACGACCACTACAAAGTAATTCTATCGTGCGAAATCATCAAAATCAGTTAAATTTTTACCTTATAAAAGATACAACAATTTTTGCATAATATGAAACTCAATGATATGCGATTTTTCTCGGTCTCTATATGCTTAGCCGTCATAACCACATAGTTAGATTCACTACCGGATAACGAATTATGGATATTATAATTTATATGTTTTCTCTAAAGTATAAGTAAAGGAGACGTGTATTTTCAGGGTAAATTCTACATTACTAATGGCCGCACAAGCCGACTGAATAATAACAATAGATCACTTCCTACAAAAATGTAAACATTTTTATGGCTAAGGTAGCTTTATAATTTAATATTCATATTCATAAAGTTTCATTTTGAATAAAGATTCATGTGCATAAGTCGGAATGGTATATACCCAGCTAGCATGAATAAAACCTTCATAATTATGTTCTTTTTAATTATGCTATATATATAATGAAATCAGGTCCCTAAAAATATATGTTTTGTGCAAACTCGTGATTAAATTTTAGCGGATTCTCATTTAATGTGCCTTGCATGGTAAACAAAAAGAAAATCAGCAAATCAAACTACCACAATTTCGTGCAATGAGATTCTGCTGTAGACACATAAAGGGTATAATGTTATCGCGTGAGGTTCGCTGTCTTTGCCCAAGAATTAATTTATCTAACTCGCAGAGGATTATAAGTTACCCCCGCAAGCCCTTAAATGGCTAAACCTTCTAGTTAAACTACAATGTACACGTGCATAACATATACGTATGTGACTGTATGTTGTAGTTACGTGTGTACACTGGTGTGTTTGTGTTTATACGTATATAGTGTATGTTCATACAAATATATATATATAAAATATAGTTTTCTACAACTGAACAATAACGTAAAAGCCAAAGCAAAAAACAATAATAATAACATCAATTCTTCTGTCGTGGCACAACAATCACGTAAATGATGTAACTAAGCAGCATCATAGTTAAAATCTAATATCTCTTCTCTAAGGAGCTCAGCTACAACAGAAATATATCATGTGCAACATTAGTAGCATTATAAAAAATTGGCTTTGCGTGTTTTCTGCAATTCATGCTTTTGTGTAGCTTGTACTACATGATATATAATAGTGTTCGGTGCTACACGCTCGCTGAAACAACTATATAGTTAGTTTGCATTTTATTACGCTATCAGTTCGTACAGATAAAAGCGCTCGCAAGTTGGGATGTTGATATTAGCAGTAAACGAATCATTGAGTTGGACGGCTTGACTGACACAAACGCAGCCAGTGTTCGCGGTAATTGGTCTAGCTGATATTCCAACTATAGCACTTGCATCATTCCTTAATTGATCAGTGAGAGCAGTATTCGGTGGTATTTATTCGAGAACAAAAAGCTTTGCATATACTTTCGAAGGGAATCAACATCAAAACATGCATAAAAAATTTTTTTTGAAAGTCAGCATGCTGTAATAGTAATAAATGCAAGTTTTCGTGAACAAAATAAAATTTCGAATCTGAATATGTGGTAAATTTTAAAAGTGGTATTTTATTTCTGCAATGTGCACTACTAACAATTCCACCATGGCGATTTTGAACAGATGCTGGCTCACGGTAAAATGTCGCAGCTTGGAGACAAATTGGTTCAGCAGAAATGGAGTTCTTTTTTCCTCAAATTTACAAAATGCGGGGGAACATTTTATTCTTCAAAAAAATTTATCCCTTTTTCCGAAATAAGAAAAAATATATATATATATATATATATATATATATATATATATATATATATATATATATATATATATATATATATGTGTGTATAGAAGTTAATTGCTAACAGATACCGGGTTAATAGATCATTGTGATAAATGTCTTTGCCTCTTTTGTTGTGAAAATTCACTGAAATATTTAATCCCTTTTGGCATGTCTCTGTGGTGTTAATATATGTCTTTATATATTTTTGTGTGTATTTCATGAGTATATGCTGTGGAACGATATTGGAAAGTGGATGATGTGTATTACGTAGCACCTCCACATCATCGCCGGCACAATCTGGGGCATCGAATTGACCCAACCAAGGTGCGATGAACATTCCAGTCACTTACTAAACGAAACCCCATAGTCAGATCGACTGTGTAAATGCTCCAACATCTTACCTAATGCTACCTGGATAATCGCCAATATATTATCAATCAACCACAGACGTAATATCCGGGGGAGTGTACGTGTGCGATGGTTGAATGTAAGGTGAATTACGTTATCGGTATGCGACCCTGATATGCGGGATATTTATTTGTTTTTGGGCGATATAAACTTATGATTGTGGCGAAATTATTAGTGGTATTTTACGGCGATGCTGGTGAATCAACCTGATCACGGACATTTAAATATCCTCGTGGGACCTTCAAAAAACAATCTTCAGAAGAGTAGTAATGTAAAACAATAATCAGACAGTTTGTATCGGTTAATGTGATTTGCACAACTAAATAATTAAAAATCTTTATATGCATAGATGACGCAAGTATAAAAAAGTATGTGTTTCAATTTTGCCCCTACGATAAATTTGAAATTTGAGGCCAAATTTTTTGTGGAGGAAGGGGTAATGTAACGACCTATTGCCCGGGAGAACAAGTCCCCTCATATGAAGCTTATCGCCTTATTTCGCGTCTAAAATTGCTATGCATTTTGAACTATAGTGGGAACCATTATAGTGGGAAAACGAAGGCCTCGCGTCATTTGTTTTTTATGTGAGTAATAGGTATGTGTTGTGTACCTATCTGTTTACCTCGTACATATTGTTCGTGTGCTTATGACGGCATAATTCATGTGTAATTGTAATGGTTTGTTTTGTTCATTACGTGTGAATTGTCTATAATACGTGTAAACCTGTATATGTCATGAAACTGTGTGTAATCGGTTGTTTTGTTCATTATGTGTAAATTGTGTGTAATATGTGTAAATGCCAGAAAGTTGCAATAGTTTTCAGATCAAACTTTCCCTGCACAGAAAAACAAACTTTTATAAGAATTAGAGAAATCATGTTAAAGTGGACAGGGGGATGATTTGGGCATATGCGGATTGTAGGGCACGTTGTAGATTATACATCCCAAATTTGGCAACATTTGGCAAACCCGTTAAGGAGTTACGGGCCTCATCCCCTCGGTAATTTCCGGCCCTAATAATTTTTTAATTCTTGGAATTATTAAGATTAAGAGAGTTTAAAACAATATAAAATTTTAAAATTTGTGTGCCAGGGCTACAGTTTAGGTACCTATCGGATTTGACTGTAGCCACTGGGTGCCTTAACTATTATACTTACATTTAGCGGAAATATAAGTGTATTACTGTTGGACTTTCCAAATTTTGTTTTGAGTTAGGGATTCCAAGAATTTCATAAAAGGATATTCTCTAACGCGCAAATTTTCGGTTAAGTTTGAGAGAGAACTTCATAATTCCAAGAATTTCTCGGCCTTAACTATATAAACCTCGCTTTAGAGAAATTCCTAGGTTTCTGGTCCGGGATAAAAGTTTATTTAAGCTCACGCGCGCTAAGCTTAGGCAATTCATTTTCCGTCAATCGGTGAACAAGTTAGCGTACCAAATTCTCTGTAAATCGTTGCAATCGGAGAATTACGTGTGTATCCTGTTATAACGTAAGTATCAGTTTTGTGTGTTGTATGTGTTTATAATTTACATGGTGGTTTGGTTTAATAAAATACGGGCGAAGATTGGTTTAATAAAATACACTGGACGAGAACCCAGACGGAATACATATTACCTGCCTTGTGAACAAATAAACCATACAAATAAGTAAAGAAGCAATAGAGCTTAACGTTGTAAATTGGCTTTTGTCGGACTGTACCCAATTTGAGTAACCTTTAGTCTAAGGTAGGACTCACGCGGGCTACAATTACATATGTTTGGATTACATGATGAAGCAAAAAACGTGGGAAATTTCAAACAAAATTTTTAAACCGGAATTCCAGTTCCGGTATGGTTTTTGCCCTTTGCCGGAACCGCAACCGGAACACGATTTTCGCCGGAACCGGAATGCCGGTTACTCGCTAGTAGTACCTATACGTATATATATGTATCTTTCAGACATAAAAATCGTACTAAATAGGCGGTAAACTAATTTCTTAATGATTATGATATACAAATGCGTATTTTCTCCGTGTCCGCCACGTTTGTCAACTGCGTGATTAATCGATAGCAGTTTTACAACTGCGTTCACAAATGCTGCGCGATCCGTATGGCCGTCCGCAATCGCTATTCAAGACGCTTCGCAGCTTACATTGTCAAAACATCGATTCTGCCGGGCTAAATGATCTCAACGAAGCATTTTCGTCGTTTATGACAAGGGCTCGATTTTTCTCGCATAATTTACGGTAAGTGATCTATGTAGCAACTCTATATGTACAGTGCGGTGCCACAGCTTGAAATTTCAGGCTTCTCAATCTAGCCTATTTCAAATTAAAATGTATTGTCTTAGATTGAAATCGTTCACAGTCCACCCGAGACATGGTAGTTGCTGCGTAAAAAATTATATTTACAGGTACTAAAATTTAGGTATATATATATTAGTTCAGCTAATGTGTTTTTCACTGTCATAACATTTGGTACTATATAAATGTGCTGCATTATTTGAGGTGTAGTGAACGAGTCCTTGTTTAATACTTGTATCAATGAGTGAGCATCATTTTAAAGCTCGACCCTTAATCCGTGTTCGGTGTCTATTGATTTAGGTCTTTCGTTATTTTTTGTTCGCGCGTTAAAACACGTTAAGTTATACACTAAGAATCTTTGGTTTTACCTGCGTCCTGTATGGAAATAGTGATTTGGCTGTTAGCTAAACAGGAATTTGAATAAATATATATGCACCAATTCAACATGCATGCAAGCGTGGGCCAGCGACAGACAGACAATGGCTTCACATACACTTTACACTAAAATCATGCCCACCGATATGTTTGTAAGCTAAGTTTTATGCGTGGTGTTTTCCATATTGTTTGACAATAGATGTCCATTAATCATTTTGTTCAGTCGGAAAATTTTGGCATATACAACATTTCATATGGTCCCTTCACCATTTTTATTTAGCTTAATCATATATGACACCATATTAAATTGCTTGATGTATCTTCTCAGATGTAATGCTAAAACTCGTCCGACTGAGTATATACATTCCTTTAAGTTTTACTATTGGTATATATATCATTTCTCGCCTTTTTAGTCGAACATGGTCATATTCTGCACTGGAATTCGTTCGCTATCGTCGTCGCCTTCCTGCGCTTGTCGCTGACTCATCCGTTGATAGTGCTTACGTCGACGATGATTCACCGCCTGGCACAATGACTGCCCGCGTATCTTCAATGGCAATCGTCGAAAATGACGGGTTATCAACTGCTGCGGATAACGAGTTATCAGCGACCCCTTTCGATCAAACAAAACCAGATTCTATGTCGACTTCGAGCTACGATGAGTCGACGTCTTTAGCAAAGCGGGATCGACACAACCAAATCAACGGTTTAGGATCATTGACCCATCGTGACGAAATGGTCCATCATTGTGGTGACGACGTTATTGTCGGTGAAGACGAACAATTTCTATTTCGATCGGCGTCGATGAGAGAGCCCAGTTCGGCAAGGACTAGAACATACAGATCGACCCTTGCGGCTTGGTCGGTTAGCGCCGAGCAGCCGAAACGAGTTTTTGTTTCAAATATTTCGTCACGTGTAACATCACGCCAATTATCGTCATTTTTCTCCAAGTTTGGCAGAGTTAGTAAATTGCCTTTCTCCGGTGATGTTTTGGCATTTTCACAGTGCCTTGTTCATTTCATACAATTCACGTATTTATAATAATATTTTGATATTATGACATTTACATGTATATTTTGTGCTTATATTCATTTGCTGAGATGAAGCATGGGTTTTGAGATAATTACTGAAAACGTGTTCCTTTTCAGTCATAAATGTAGAAGGGACACCTTCATGAAAGGCGGCCTGCGACATATATATAAATGGTGTTTTGCATTTATGAAACTCATATAGGATGCAGTTTAGGGTTTTTTAAATTGTACTGTTCAAAAATTTGGTCATTTATAACCGTGAGTGTTCATTTTTAAGCATGACTGGCCTATATTACAACTAGCTATGACCGCTTAGATATGCGCTTATACTTAACCAAACTAGCATATATTACATAGGTGTGTTTGTATATTACTTAAGCTATACATACATCATAACGTAAGTGTCTGGTGTTATGCTTCATATATATACATATGAACTAGTCGGTAGTGGAACTACATTTGTGAGCGGAGCTTGGGCTGTGGCATTACGAATGTACTCAATTTTATGTTTTTCAAATAACTACATTGCATAGGGCTTTATCATTGGTAAAAATATTATATTTGAATTCTTCGACCCAAAAACCTATAATGGTTTGATCGAAACGATTATATTTCAATAAATAACACAAATATTGCAATATTCTCTATTTTAGCTGCATAAGCTTAACTAATTATATAGCTAATTACTAATTAACCACTCAAAATTTTTTAATCCCAAATATCAGGTGCACACTCTGACATGATAGACTTTCAAACAAAAAAGTTTTTTTTATATCGGTTCAGTGGATCTTGAGATCCGTCGGACCGACTGAACGAACTAACGAACGGACGGACATCGACTTTTTAATCCCAGACAGAAAATATAAACGCTTCGCTTCGCTCCGCTCAATAATAGGTTATGAACATTGTGAATCACACAGTCATAATTATTGCAAACAAAATTCAGCTTCGAACGTTGATTTTCGTGGGGTTAAATGTTCCGGTTCATTTGTAAGGTCATTTTTAAAATTTGTGTTCATTTATAAGAAAATGTGTTAAAAAACATATTTTTGACCAAACAAACCCTGATCCACGCCAGATATAGATTGTTATATGCAAACGTCCCCTTAGGAATATTCCTTCCTTTTATTCGCTCCTGACGTATTTGAAAAAATAACGGATGAACAGACAATGTATACCTGGCGAGATTCGGTTCATGTATGGTATTTTGCCTTTCGTCCGATCCGGAATTCCGGTTACACTCTGATATATATCGACTAATTAATCTCGATGTGAAATGGTCGCAAAATTTGCAACCTAAAATTCCTCTGGAGAAATTTTAGCTTGTATTTAATGGCAAACGTATCGGCGTTATCTCTTTAATTGTTGCTTCTTGAGAAAAAACCAGAAACTTCAGGTTCGAGGGGCTGTCCGACAAGACATTATAAATCGAGAAGTCATTCGAATAATGATTTTTGGATTATACTTTTCCAGGATGTGGTTTTAAGCGACAGTTATGTATTTATTGGCACCCACCTTGTTATCGGGTCAAGCTGTTGAACGGTACGTCATTTGACCGGATCCGGTTACCAATTAGTTAGCCATCCCAGACGCACCCATTTCGGATATTGCTTACCGTATTACTGCCTTTTTCTTTTTTCATACGGCCATAAATATTTATCCATGTCACTTTTGCGTATTAAAGAGGTGTCATTTGACGCGTTTCAAGACAGGAATAATACGGAAACCATTTATGATGTCTTGGAGTATGCCATGTCATGTCTTTCGAGTTATATGCCATAACCGGCCTAATTTAGTCAAAAATGGGCCGGACCATAGAGTAACCGAGTACCAAATACCAAATATTCTTTTACCAAGTATTTGGCCGAATACCAAATTATAAAATCTTGCAATATGTATACATAATATACATGCATTGCATACCTAAATATATATACGTTTTGCAAGGTTTATGTCAGTTTAGTAACGAGATAAACGATGGCGCTGCAGAAAAATTATTTTATATTATACGGTTTTTGTCGATTTTGTGGGTTCGTTGTTCTTTTAGGATGAACGTAAGTTAGCAGATGGTTTTCACGACTTTAGTGGATGCTTTATTTACTGATAGTAAGAGTCTATGATGATTTCTTAAGAATCGTATGACACTCTTCGAAATCACTACGTAAAAATATACGGCATGTCGCGATCATTTTTGATCTTACCGTACACCTCTCAATTTGGTGGTGGTTATAGTATCATTGACAAAAATTTTTTGATAACACATGTTTTGAGAGTGTATAACGACACTTATCAACACTCGGGGTTAGAAAAAAATTTTGTTTATTATACCAGACCCTCGCCCAACCATCCCCCAAAAAGTGCAAAGAATGCGGTAGAAATAGATCGCACCATGCTCGATCCTTATTATGGTGATTTGGAAGAGTTTCATACTCTTATCAAGTGATCATCATAAACTGTTTAATGTAATTTCAGAGGTTTTCAGTGGGTTTCGGGTCAGTGAACCGATTTTTCGGAATATAGAATGTCTTCAGCAGTTTGGTTATTGCGTAAATGGCGTCAAGAATTATGTATATGGGGAGCTGAATACGATGGTTTGGTTATCTCGAGTCTAGCACGAATATTTCATGGCTTTGCAGAGGTTCTCATTGGGTTTAGGTCGAATCACAGTTCACAAGACATGTGGAATAAAAATATTGACTCAGATGATAATATTGTTGCTATTTTGAAGACGTTTCAACCATTGTCCAAGTGCTTGAAATTTGTTTTTGTCGTAAATTTATTGTGCTCACGCTTCATTAAAATCTGCACTGTTATTTTAAGGTAGTCAACTGCACGGTTCCAAGCGAAAAAGGTACTCTTGGCCGTCGTTCGCGCGGCATCGGCTATGTCACATTTTCGTCGATCGAAGCTGCGGAGCGAGCAAAATCTGCATGCGGTGATGAATTACGTTATTACGGACGCGAAATGCAAGTCACAACCGTTGCACCAGTAATGAAATCAAACAAGAGACGAACAGCGTCTGGCGGTGGCTCAACAACAACTGGTTCTGGAACCGGTCTTTCTGCGATTGGACAGCATGTTCCGGGTAAGAATATCTCTTCTGTTCATTTATTATGTATCTGGCTTAGTTAGCTTACTTTAGGAAATAAGCAAGTTTGCCACCCGGCGTTCGGTTGGCGGGGTTTCCCGTGGGTCTACAGTACGCTGATTCGGTTATCGGACGTTGATGTAATTCGGCCGGTAAATTCATTATTATTCAATACGTTTTCTTCGTTTTTGGCAAAAATTAAGATGTGAGGTTAGTAGAAACGCGAAATTCAGATTTCCACCATTTTTATGCCAACGTTAAGATTGTCTCTTCCCGTACAAATTCGAAAATATTTTGGCATTAAAGTATAACTGTTCCATTGGAGTTATTTGTTATATTTAAACTTAACTGGTTCGGTGGAATTGTTTAGTATTCAAAATGGCTGTATTACGTGTGGTATAAATTTTTGGGTTTTCTGATTTTTCGTTGGACTGATGGCCAAAAGCCCAGTATGGACCAAACACCAGTCGCCCCCAGCTCGTCTGAAACTAAACAGCAACATACCACTCGCATGTTTATTTGTCGACCACGAAAGAAATGTAAAGTTTATCAATATCCGTTTGAAAATATGAGACACATAATTCCAGGATTACATATTTCTTAAATTGTATTATACAGCTAGTCAAATGATTTGTAGGATATTTAACAACCCATAGTTATCAGTCCTTTAACGGAGCACAAAAGTTTTTAAATATGAACTGGACGAGATCAAACTTTGTCTGGAGGAAAATTTTTTTCGCATGGAACTAACAGACTTATTCTAGCTAGTGGTAACATTACACCTGAGCAAATTGATGTTCACATTTGATTTATGTGGACACATTTAAAAAAATTGGCATAAAGGCTCAAAAATCCATGTTTTAGTATTTGCTAAGTAGAAAGAAGAAGAAAATATAATTTCAAACAACATGAAAGTTGTAAAATCTAAGGTAAAACTTATTTGATCTTAGCTGACCTGGGCGTTTGAGATTGCTATAATTTATAATATTCGTTAACCTGAGTTATACACCTTACAACATTGATCCTACTGGAAATCAAATGGCTCTGCGGTATATTACAACAGTGCGTGTCGCACGCGCTCGGTTTCAAAATCATTAAATTCTTTTAATTTAATGGTTGTGATGGAGGAACGCTAAAATTATTAATAAATGGCATCGGAAACGGTGCAACAAAGGCCTTCTATTGAGCTTAAAGGCAACATTTTTACTTATAATAATCAAATTAGTAACGTCACAAAGGAATTTAAGTAAAAAAATTTTTTAAGTTCTGATGTCACATGGGGGTTATTTTTGTTTTTACTGGGGGAAACAAAAACTTTTGCCAGAGGGAGTCAAATATTGCCAGGATGCGCCAACCGGGACGCAGCCTATTTCCCAGGAAAATCTAAAAATTCCTGGGGCGGCTATCGCCTCGCTTTGGAGAAACTAAAATATGTTAATTTCGATCCCTAGCTTAGTTGAAGATTGTCCTAGTTTTTGGCCGGAAATGAAAGATTTGTCCAGTGCAGTCAAATACGAAATTTTACTAACAATAAATTTTTTTCTAAATCAAGACTACTCATATGAGCGACTGCAGTCAAAAGTTCGCATTTAGTCGAAGGATATGGACTAATTACAACGGATGGCGTGTTGGTTGCTTTGAATGTCGGCAGTAAATCAGTGCAATGACAGATAGTTTGTGCAGCTGAAGTGGTAGCTACCGCTGGCTAAACGCTTGTATCCCACCACCACGTTTCAGTTTTGTATGTAGCTCAAAATTCGTTACCAATTCTTCACTGAAATTGGTCTTGTACAACCGCTTTTTTGCTCCAAGTTTTAGCCTTGATGAAAGCTGGCCAAACCTAACTTATGACGTGCAAATATTACAGAGAATTTTTACTAAACGCAGCAAAACGCTATGTCCTTTCGTTTGTTAATGCGGACTGAGAGAACTAAATCATAAAGGTAAAATGTTACCCCCACCTCAGGGAGTAATCGGAATTCCGGTTCCGGCGAAAATCGTGTTCCGGTTGCGGTTCCGGCAAAGGGCAAAAACCATACCGGAACCGGAATTCCGGTTTAAAAAATTTGTTTGAAATTTTCCACGTTTTTTGCTTCATCCTATAATCCAAACATATGTAATATATATTGATGATCATATAGAATGATCAAGCTCCAATACAACCAAGCAAAAGAAAAGATTAACTAACCAATTTGTCGTGTGAAACGTAAGTAGGGCACATAATTTGAGCAGGAATTTTTCATAATAACCTGCAGGAGTTTGTTAAATCAAAGCCAGGTCGATGCTTGTAGCAGCTATTTGACACATCCAGAAGTCTGTGGGATACGTTTGAATTAAACCGCTCCAGCTCGGTAACAAAGTATGGCTTACGGAGAAGTACTTAGGGTATGCTTGGCTAACATAAATTGCGTCAAGCACCCGCCAGTGCGCTTGTAAACTTGGTAAATCAGTCTACATTGAAGTAAACTAACGTTTTCTGCAACGCAGCTAGAAACTGCTTTCTTGGCAATGAACTGTATTTATTGAAACTGTGCGAGCAGCATCACAGTGTGTCTCATTTATAGCATTTTGATTAGAAAGTTATCATAATTATGATCTAACTGATGGGCACTGTTTGTCCAACGATAGCCTAAACAGTGTCTCTGACCACTGATCAGAAAATTACCTTCTATCTATTATTTTCTCTTAGAATCATATAAACCAATAATTTTAAGTTTCCTACAGAAGAACATGCAACAAACGTATGTGTAGTAACTGGAGGCGATTGGAGACAGAGCGAAAGTGTGTATTCTACGCTCCAAGCTTTGTAAGCACATTCGATTTGACGCAGTATACGCAATGGTGTATAGTGGAAGACATTTTTGCTCTGAATATCCAAAAACCGACATATTTGATCGATAAATAAACATTATTAGCTTCCTCACTCTCTTTAAAGTTTCAGAAAGGCAATAATACTATCGCAATACATTAACTTTAATGTAAAAGTTATTTTTAATGCATTTTAAATCCACTATACCTTCATTTCTTCCATCATCTGTTTTACTATATATAAATTTCGAAGACCAGGTTTCGGATCCGGTTTAAATGGACGGTTCCGGTTGCTGGTTCCGGTTCCGATTATTCCCTGCCCCACCTTAGGCGAAGTCCTGTATGGAGATAGACTTAGACGGCCAGGAATACAAACACTAAAAACTCGTGAAATACGTTCACACAGTATTCTTGTCTACAAGGTTCTACACGGCTTCATGAATTAGGATTACAATCGTCTCTTTACGCTGCGCCAATAGCAATTAAAACTACGCCACAACAGCCGTATCTCGATTATCGTGCCGACATTATTTCTACTCTAACCGCACAGATAACATTTTGAATTCTTTACCGAATTACGCAGTATCTGCACCGTCCACCCCTTTCTTCCAGCCCTTCCACAGCCGCCACCCCGTCCCAGCACCCCCACCAGCCACCACCCACCACCAGCCCACAGCCGCCACCGCACACACATGTGTGTTTGTTGTTTGTTGTTTGTTTGTTTGTTTGTTTGTTTGTTTGTTTGTTTGTTTGTTTGTGTGTGTGT
>JASANE010028512.1:0-56590 GCA_030248225.1 Trileptium ribeirensis
ATATATATATATGCAAGAACATGGCAAGAATCGGACGGACGAGGACAAGACGTACGAATTTTTCTTAAATTCGTAAGTTTTACGGACGGACTGGACATAGATGGTTGGAACGGACGGCGGTGTCTAGGGCCCTCCCGTGGGTTTCTGGGGTCCCAGAATAGGAGGAGTTTCTTGGAGGATGCCGCACCTCCAGCCCTCAGACGGGCCCATTCCCGTCATCGCCCTCCCCCTGGATCGCGTAGAGGTCAGCTAGAAATAGCGAAAAGACGCGATTTCGCTTAAAGTTCTGTGGTGTCCTCATGAAGACGAGTCATTTTCACGCTGCCATTAGCTTAATTGGACGGGCAACAAGTAGCAAAGGCGATGCAGCAGATGGGACCGATGAACAATTAGGACTTCATCCGATTGCTGGTCGTTGCCTGGGACGATGAGTTGACGCTCCGAACAATAAGAAAAAGAGCAAACAAATTTGGAAATCGCTGGAAATCGAGTGTCCCGGAAGTCGACAATGTTGACACAACTAATCTGGGACAGGAATCGTTCAAATAGAAGTGCCTTGGACTCGAATTTCTACGCACATCCGGCACTAATTGCGGGAAGTTAAAGCTTAAGAGCTCATGTTTCATGAGATAACGTGGGCTGAAATCACAAATGGTTGACCTCCGACTATTCGGAGGGTTCAAATTTGATGTCGGCAATTTCGATTGCAGCCGACTCTCTTTTAAGACAACGACGGCTTACGGTAGCTGCCAATTTTAAATTTCCGGAAGTGTCCCCGATTGGACACCGAGGGAAAACCCAGAAAAAGTGGGCGGTCGGCGAATTATGGCGATTGGATGGCGAGAAAATCGCTATTCTACAATACAGGCTGAAAATTCGAGCTTTCAACCAACGCGGCGACTCTTGGAATCAGTTCGATTTCGGCAGAGCGGAGTTCGGTCGACTCTACTGACCGGATCCGACGCATAACTTTATTTATAAGGAGTTTTCAATTTTATGCTTTCTCGTGGCTTTCTGTTTTCGCGTTTGCAATGGATTCGACCGTCGGAGGACCCGCGTAGACAGTTGCTATCTCGCTAAGGGGGCTAGCGTTCGCTGCCTCGGACCGAAGTTCGTAAGTGAGATGGAGGATAGCAACCTGGAATATGGGGGTTTATTTTTCCCAGATGTAATGGTAACAGACCATCTATTGGAGACAATTCGCTTCGACCCCGATTTGTTATAGTTTCACTAAGTCCGTGACAAGCCTCCTCAAGTCGAGTCCGGTTTTGGACGCTGTGGGCAGTTACACGGGACGGTAGGAAATTGCAGGAAAACACGTCGAAGTCCTTCTGATTCCCCGTAATCTTAAGTAAAGCAATTCAAAAATGGGACGTTTCTCATCCCTGTTTCACATGCGTTGCAACTACTGAGATAGGCTCATCGAATTTTCCTGAGTTGACCACGGCTAAACTTTCCACTGTTATTGGTTAGGAAAAGATAGGGACTTGCTTTACTATTTGCAATTTTGGTTTACTAATTTACAGCTTAGTTGACCGTTCGACGCTCATGCCGTGTTTGATCTCGAACCGAAGTGCAGCTTAGGAACGGAGGACTAGCCTCCGTTGGGCTTTAGGAAGCACCTAAAATTTCATTTATCCGAATGAGTTAAGAAAATTTGGGAATACAAAAGATTGAACAAATTCTAGGTATCTTAGCTTGAGATTACGGTGTTTGCTGCTCATGAGGAGCCGTTTTACATAGTTCGTCTCGATCCAAAAATGGGCCTTTTGTTTCATAGCGATTTGGTGTTCATTTATAAAATAAATAACTACAGAACCAGTGAGACGATTTATGCAAAAGCAGGAGACAGATTAATCAAACCCGAAATTCACTCGAATGGCTGACCGAAGCAGTGCTAGGCGACCATCCCCCGCCCCGTAAGGACCCGATAAACGGCCGGAGGAACAATGCCTCCAGTCATCCAAAATTCCGTCGGCCCGTTTGGTGCCGCGTGCAAACAGTTTGTAAACAAAACGCCACGTTTGTACCGCCGAAACTACTCAGCTAAGACGATCAAGTTTACGGGTTTACGGGCGCAGCATAGTTACATGGTCTTCTCTTGTGGCTAATGTCCAAGAAATGAACATCATTAAAATAAGTCGATGGCAGGCTCCAATGCCGTACTCAATCAGTGCCCCTTGCGGGAGAAGCACTCCGTGTTCCCGCCTCCAAAAATATAAAATATTTATTCCCCATCCCCATAAAGAAACTAGCTGCCCCGCTCAGGTCATTTTGGCCTCAGGGCGAGCGAGTGCAAAGCCCCTTTATTTCTTCAACGCGACTTAATCGCTGAGTTTACCTTGGTACTACTATTTATCCCGAGATGCCCGTTAGGTTATGTACTACGTATGACTATGCTCTAGTTTTCCCTTTTATTCCTTTTTCTTTTTCTATTTAGCAGATTCGATCCTGCACGGGGAATTTAAGCCTGCTGCAGAATCACACGTCTTAACCAGTCGACTACACGCCCTTAGGAACATCGACTACTACGTAGATGATAACTCGACTGCACAATAGTGCAGTTGAGACACTGCAATACTGCAGTGTACTAAGGCAATAGGATAAGCGATAGAGAGAGTCGAAGCGAAAACGACCAACGAGAGAAGATAAGGACGCAGACGCGTCAGGGTTCAACCGTCCCCTATACTTGGCTTGGAACGACTTCAAGATTGGGAAATAAATCTAGGAAACCTGTCGACGGGGCACAAAGCGACCATGTGTCGCGCAACCTTCCCGCCCCTATTAACAAACGGCCGCAGAGTCGAAGTAAATTCAAGTAACCAGGCTAGCCCCTGGGGGCGGGGCCAGAAAATGCCTGGGCGACCGCCTAGTGTCGTTTTTCACTACAACAACGCCCCACCACCCGGAATCTGACGAACTATGTTCCCCCTCCTCTTCTTCATTTCTCTGTTCGGTCAGTCGTATCGCTTGTTCAGTCGAACCCGAGTAGACAAAGTTACCCGAAACGATTAGGTAAATCAACGTGTAGGCATTACCTCGAGTGAATCATTAAGATAAAATAGTTGACACCCTTAGGAGCGCCTTATCGCCGGCGGGCTTGGCATCGAGTAGCGACCAGACCACGTTTTCGTGTTGCCAGAGTAGAACTCGCATAGTCAAGCCCAGTCCCCGTTCTTTTTTCTTCATGCCCCGTTTTGTGTCTGTCACCGCATGTAAAGAATCGTCGTTTGAGGTGGCACTATTTATGAGCATGTTTCGATAGCACTCTGGGGTCCTTGCTCTTCGCATCCCATAGCTGAAAAGAGTCGCTAACATTGAGCGGAAGCAAGGATAACCGCCCCTAGTCCGCGAACGCGCGGGTATCTGCATGCTCCTTCCCCGTTTTCCCGTTTCAACACCCTGTGCCCCATTGTCTATCGAACCAAAGCGACAGCAGCGAGTTACTATTAAGCTTTCCCAGCTTGACTCGCCAAGTCCGCCTCGATAACCGACCGGAAACACTCTTCTCAATGATAAGCGTTGATCATTCAAATAAATTTTGTATCCTAGGCACTGATTATAGTGTTAGTCGATACCGAGACGATAGGAAAACTGGTTGTTTGTCTGCTCGGACGAGCAGGCTGTGCCCGTCACCGCTTGCGGACGAGAATGTCCCAAGCACTGGCGTATACAGCCTCGTGTTATTATTGTTTGACTATTTGAATCCAGGGATCCAGCGAAAGGAGTTCCAAGCAAATTCGACGCGCATGACCCGCTAGCTCGAAAAGTTCACTAGGGACTTTTCCAATCACCTTGCTCCAAACTGAACAGAAATTACATCCGTCAAATTATCAGTTCTCAAAATTGAATTCATTAAGGTAAGCAGGCCACGCCGTTGACCTTCCACATTAAACTCTCAGGGCTTGTCGGAACCCTGTGGGGGCCACATAGGCTACAATACTTTAGCACGGAAAATACTGGGGTCTGAATTGGGCAGAGCAACTTGAGATACAACTTTCTAGTGCAACTGTCAAATCTTACTCCAGCTTTTCACGCAAATTAATCGACTTAAACAACTTCCGACGTGACTAAGATAGGGAACAACGGCCAAGCGCCATGACCTGTGAGCAGGTGTCGGTGATAGCCTCCCTGGGGAACCTCAGAAATCATACCGGAAACTAGACACGTGCGCAACCAATCGGACGGGGTCCGAACACACCCTGTGAAGCGCACCTGCGGCCTGCTAAGCTCCGTAGCTTCTTGGGCCTGACCAAGAACAGGGACAAAACTTGGAAAATTAACGGTCCGCCCTTGAGATTACGATAGCCGGGGTTGTATGGGCATGGTATTAGGAAGTTGCGCCATGCAGCTGCGTCCTGTTATTACATAATACAACTCGCAAAATAATGCATGTTCTAATAAACTTTTTTAGCCAAAATGGAAACAGGTCCACTCATATCGCATGCAATGTTTGGCACCTTATATCTCGCGGCACAGGCTTTGCATCGAAAAACAAGAGACCACCGCCGCCTCGAGATCTATAACTTTGCTTATCACGGCTTTTCTGTGTGCTCACTGCGTGGGAAGTTGTGATCCTGTATATGATCTTCGTCCCTTCGGCATAAATAACGATTTTTCAAATTGCACCGTGATATTGCTTGTTTTTCGCTTATAGTGAGTGCCTATTAGGTTATAAAGCACGCTAAATACGATAATTTTGCTATGTGGAGCTCAGCTTGACTATATAATACCTCTTTATGTGGTTTCAAAGACTTTACGATCGACGAACGCTATTTCCAAAATGTAATGCCTTGTCATTCGCAACACGTGGGCATCTAGAATTGTCTATATGTAGTGATTTCGGAAGGCTAAATGCAATGCTTATCTAAAGTCCAGCGCGCATATTTCATGCCTTTCATTCGCTTTTCAATGGGTTTTGGGACAATGATCCCGATTTCCAGAATATAGTCCGTCTCCAGTTGTTTTGTTACGTATATAGGTCATCAAGATTTGTGTATGCAGATTTTCCGGTAGGCTGAATACGATGCTTTGGTTATCTAGATTTTAGCACGAGTATCTTATACCATTTCATTTCAGATGTGTTCATTCGGTTTAGGGTCAATGAAGCGATTTTCAGAATATAGTCGGCGTTCAGTAGCGTGGTTCATGGCATCAAAAATAGTCTGTATAGAGCTTTTTTGTTATGCTGAATACGACATTTGTTTGTCTAAAGTCCTGCGTGCACATTTCGTACATTTTCATTGGCTTTCGATGGGTTTAGGATCAATGATCCGGATATCCAGAATATAGCATATCTTCAGTTGTTTTAGCTACGTACTGCGTACAGGTTATCAATAATTGTCTATATAATTTTTCTTTTTATGGTGAATACGACAGTTTAGCTATTTAGCGACCAGCACAAATACTTGATGCGTTGTCAGTTGTTTTAGATGGATTTAGGGCAGACTATGTTTTAAGATTTTCAATGGATTCAGGGTTAAACAGGTTTTATGATGGTATATACATCAAACACAACCTGTTACAGGTGATTAAGCAAAATGATAACTGAAAAATGAAACCACGCTGGCTCCGTTACAACCTCGCTTGCGAGTTACTAGTTATCTATGACTGCAAAGATATAGCGACGTCTCAAGTGCAACATGATAAGAATAGATGAAAAAATTTAATTATAAAAAGTTACCATAGAAACAACTATTAGATTACCGCTATTATGATAACTTTCCGTTGTAGTTGATATATTCGTCTTGCATGTGAGTATAATATTAATGAAAAAGATCACATTTACATGAGAACGTATCGCCTACACACAGTGGACCCTTTTAGTACTCACATGATTGATTTTTTGATATCTTAATGCTTTTTGTAAAAAAAACCAGTACAATCTTAGAACTATATGTTGGAGAACTTTGAACCCAACCTTGTATGTTTTTTATTCTTTTTAAAGAAATTATGCATTATTTTCAAGTGCCGCTCTTGTCAAATAGACAAAATTGTCGAAGAAGTAGTGTTTGTAACACACTACACTAAGCAGACAATGATCCTTCATACCATAATACATCTTTTTCTTTTTCGCTTTGATTTGTCAACACCGAAGGACTCACTGAAGAACACAATATACAGTTTATTTGTTGAAGTTGAAAATTTAACACAAAGTTTCACTATGTGCATTCTCTTAATCAAATACTGAATCAAAGTGTACCACTATAATTGGTAAAACGTATCTAGCGTTGTACGCGTCTATTCATATTATAAAAATGAACTTTATTGTTGATACAATTAAGGTATCGTGCTGCTGATTCATAATTGTTCGTAGTGGAAAACAAGAAACAAATATTTTATTGCTTTCAAGTTTTCTATTTCGTTGGGACTAATTTTTATATTTGGTTAATTGTAACCCCCTTCCCCGACTTCAGCCGTTTCCACCCCTTGCCCATCGTCTGATTAGCAGCTGCATCTTCGATCTCTTACTGAAATTTCAACGATGACACTGATGATGATGTGTAAGGTGTGAATTTTAAGAGGTTATATAATGACGAACTACCTACTTAAAGTTACGCTATAGATATTCTCGTCTATGTAAACATTTACACAATTGCTCAAGTTTGCGTTTTAAACGTAGTATTTCCAAATTAACGTTTGCGTTATAGCTCCAACAGTTAATGTAGTCAGGCTGTGATGCTTTTTGGATTTCACAAAACAACTTGTCGTACTGCATTATCAACATTGGTGTATTATATATTCTGAGCCACATGCGCTGTGAAATTGTTGACCAAATTAACGCCGATGTTCCGAATTTAATTACATGTACAAATTAAAATTAAATTCTAAGGTAATGTAAGACTAAAATATTCCACTCAATATATTTCATGCAAAATACAGGACAGCAAATATACCATGTGTCTAATAATAATTTACAATGATATTATAATGACAAAATAATATGAAACATACATTACATTAGGGATGTCCTTTGCTCTCCCCGTAACCTCCCTATAGAGAGTTAGGCCCAGATAGGGACTCCAAAAGTTGTAAAGGAGCCTCGAATGTGGTAAGGGCACCCCTACATTATCTATAACAATATAATAATTCCATATTAAGTAATGGCACACGCATTTTGTATACATACATAATGAAATAAATAATGCGAAATTCTACAACAAATACTCCTATCTAAATGATATTTTTGTACATGCAATAAATATGTTAATTTATTACTAAAGTTAACTTTCTCACACTAATCCATACTTGGTCAAGGACCGAAATCCCATGGAGGTAGACGAACCTGGGGAACCCAGGTAGGTCATCTCATAAGGGTCCCTGGTTTGATCCCAATGGACAGGGATCCAACGCATCAGAAAGGACCCCCTTACCATTTGTTGAGCATATATGCACTAATCCTAGATTATATCTAATTTAGGTTAGACATGGTGCATAATACAGCTATTACTGTGAAAATTTAAAGAAAGGTGGCCCAATAAATTTTCCCGTTTACAAAGAATAGCAGCAAACAAATCGCAGGATTGTATTAATTTGTATAAATTTGCTCACGATTATATTGTATACTGCACTGTATAATGAATGCTAAAAATTCCCAATTAAAATTTAAAATTTTAAAAAATACATATTAACTTTGCTTTCTGCATGACTGGTTTAAATTTGATAAAGCCGTCTTTGAAAGTCAACCTGGGATCAAGTATATACGTCCCGAATAAGATACCTTTTTGGCCAAAATGTCATAGATTGTAATAAGTTTTCAGAACAATTCATCTAGGCGTATTATTACTCTAAAACTTACCTGCATAAATTTTTCGAAGCCAAACTATCGAAATAAGTTGTATTTGTCGGCTCATGATCCCAAATCATTCCCATTATCTGCTTTAATTTTGTCTATTTGCGGTGCCGAGGCATTTTCAAAGCCAGATTGGACAGGTAGGTACATATCTAATGACAAATGGTGTCACAGATAGGCACATAATCGCAGTGGCAAGTAATACAGGAGTACTATGCCCCCATAGTCTCTGTACCCCCAATCATCTCTCACCCCCAAAAGAGATCACTTCGTGATCAGGTTCGCCCCTTTTGGAAACATAAACCTTGATGTTGAACTCATTATTCTATGATTTAGGATGGGTTGCTTTTTGGCTTTTGGAGGCTTTTTTTCAAGCCTAAGCCCCCTTCCCCTCCCCTAAAAACCCCCCCCCCCCTAATCCCCCCATGGGAAAAACACTTCTGCTCTTACAATGTATTAGGGGCTCTGGGCTCTAGGGGCAAGTGCCCAGGGTACGGCTTACCAGTAAATTGTCATTAAACAAAAATTTAAAAAATAAACAATTTATAAAAAATTTACAATATCATTTAAAAAGTAGTAATAGATTTGTGTAGGCTCTACCCCATAACATCAGAATTTATAGGGCTTTACACCCAATAACAAAAAATCGTTATAAAGTTTAGTGATGGGGAAGTTGCGGCAATGTGGGTAAGTGATGCAGGGTAATTCCGTAATTATGGAAAAAAATGAAAAAAAATTTTTTCGTAATAACATGGACATATTATATACCGTTAGACGCGGAATGACGAGAGGAGTTGAATGGAGGCAATTTCGTTGCAAAATTTTGATATTGTAAGAAATTATGGGCAAATACGTGAATTTATAAAAAATTAAATTTGAGAAATTTGCTTTGTGGGAGTAACAGCTTAGTGCGGGGGGTTCGGGGGGCGGCAGCCCCCCGACTTAGACTTAGGCTTAGGCTCAGTCTTAGACTTAGGCTTAGGCTTAGGCTTAGGCTTAGGCTTAGGCTAAGTATATTTTGCTATTGACTATTAGAACATTATTGACTATTATAGACAAATGCAAGATATCTTACATTTATAATGGATAAAGAGCATGTAGTTGAGCGAAAAATTCCCCTTGAGGATTGTCTTTAAATTGTTGTCGCCAGGTATATTCCTTCAAATAACGATCAAACAACTGCGGTTTCACTCCACCACGTGTTCGGATAGATTCTTTGAGCCGGGCCCACAATCCATCGATGTTCTGTGTATGTACGGTATGATCAGTGGGATTTACAAATTGTCTATTATGATGATTGACAGTTTCGTGCGTGTAGAGATGTGGCCGTGGAAGGGCACGTAAACCGTCAATGTAGGTACGAAAGCTGTCGGTTAGGATTCGGGTTCCAGGTAAAACATGTTGAATAATTAATGGGATTACTGTTGGAATTTGTCGGTTGTTGACTGGGAAGAGAAGACACCTTTGAGAATGTCGCTCGATCATACCAAGAACCCAGCCATGTTTTCGTCGACGTAAACCACGATGATATTTTTGCCGAAAAAAATAGATTCGTCAATCTCAACGTCAACACCAGGGCCTCCCAATCGCAGATACTGCCAGTAGTCCCTGTCGAATGCAACCGCAATGTCTCGGCAATAGTTATACCAATCGGTGACGGTATTTTTACTAACATGTAATTGCTTTTGAATCCATGTTGTAGTCTGTTTGTCGATGTAGGCTTGAATTAATAAAATTGCATTTCCAAGAGAAATGTGATGACTAGCGAAAAAAGATCCTTGCCGGATCGAATATTTTTTTCGACAAGTGGGGTGATTTGAACATCGCCATTCCCAGTCGTCACACCTACCGAAATCTCCACGCTTTGCTAGGTAACAGGGTTGGCCGCACTCGCAATCCTTGTAGTTAGCTAATAAACGTCGTCGAACAAGGTGCTTGAGAGTTGAATCATTATCAATAGTTTGTCGCGCCAGTTCAGTATACGTTATATCGAGGTCTCGAATATTATTAATCTCCACAATTTCGTTTATAGGAATTATTGTGAATTGCTGATTCTTGTGACGTCCGGGCATTATTTATTTATCTAAAAATAAAATTAACCTTGGCTTAGGGTTTAGTAAAGTACTGTACCGGTAAACGCAGACGAGGAGGCTTAAGCTTAGTCTAAGAGTTAGGCTTAGGCTTAGGCTTAGGCTTAGTATAAGGCTTAGTCGTAAACGGAAAAAACTGTGAAAATGAACTGCAAGGCGGAGCTAGGGCCGACAATTGTCTGCCGTCCCTGATATGTGAAGAACGACAAGTCGGAGAGGTCTGCCAATGGCACCAATTGACTCAGGAGGGCGGATTTAGTATAAAAGATGTCATTTCAGAAAAATTCCATGGTTGGTTGAATTACTCCCCCCCAACTGGGATTGCGCCGTACCTCCTCCATGGGGAACAGGAAATAGGGCAAAAGTCAAAAAAAAAAATTCTCCCTTTTATACCCCGCGTGTAGTAGTCAGTCTGTCTATAAAAAACACCCCAGATACTATTTATATCCCGCCGGTGTTAACAACACACAAAAAGACTCCTGTAGTCGTCGTCGGAAAAGCAGCAAGTCTTTTTAGACAAAGGGAGGAAAAATAAAAAAAAAAAAAACATATACAGAGAAAAAAAAGGAAGAAAAAAACGAAAGAAAAATTTAAATTAAAAAAAGTAATAAAGGAAAAAAAGACCACGCTGCAAGATTGACCAAACAAAAGAACACAAGGCAGACAAGAAATTAAACAAGCCCAACCTCCTATCCCCCTACCCCCTCACGGCAGAGAACAGAGAGGTCGGAGGGGGGAGAGACACATACTGGAGGGGCTGCGCCGGGGCCGCTGGGTCAGCTCCCCCCTCCCACCCACCCGTACCTTCTCACCCCAGCCGCCCACACGAACCAATTGCAAGAAAGGGGCCAGGGCACACGATTTGTACGCACGGTTTCGGTTTGTGACGAGTTCAAACGAGTGCGACAGCACGAGTTTGAACAGAGTTACCGTGCGTACAAATCTTTGAGCGCACTGTTACCTTTGCTACAAATGACTTGTTTTATAGCTAACCGTGCATTCAGACATTTCCAAGTCCCAAGTCCAATTCCCAGACAAAAACCAATCCCAAGGCATTAATAACGGCATCTCAAATGGATAGGTGCTGGCTCAAAATATGTGGTTTTGACGTTGATATCATTACTTCACGTAATTTGATTTGCTGCCACGTGCCTTGGAACAATTTTAACGCCCTAGGTTTACCCCTTACTAGGCTATATATGATAACGTCTTAATATGAACTGACTTTGGCCGAAGTGATATGTTTAACCCCTGCTAGCAAACAGAAGGACATATATAGGCAAATAAACTTAGTTCTATGTGCCATTCTATTACCGCATACGATGGTAGGAAATTTATGAAACTCCGCCAATCGGTTATCAAGTTATATATAGGTTTTGCAGTAAACATTGCTTTTAATACTGTATATTGTAACACGGCAACAGCATGATGTATCTTAGCATATAGTTGTTAAGTAATAAATTGAAACCTACATTTATGTTGTTTGGTAACGTTTATCTGTGAGTAACTGCCTGTCGTCGATGGCCATTTTCAGGACAAACCCTGCCATGATATAATGCCCACGTTAGCATTTTCCGCAAACCTCAAAAAGGATCACGTTTTAATCATGAATTATTGTCTGCAAACATCTAGGATAGACACCCAACGATAATACTTTTTAGTTATTAACTGATACCCACTCTTGTTTTTATAATTATATATATATAATATATGGATAAAAAAGTGATATCGAAATCTTTGATTTATTTACGAAACCGCAAAATATTTTCGCGGGTAATTATAATTTTAATTTAGTGTCGCAGATCAATATTTTTAGCAAGCTCTAATTATTTTCCTTAAGAGTGTGCTTATTTCGCTGAAAACCAACAAAACAAGTGAAATTTCATTAGAAGCTGTTAAATTTTTTTTATAAATCGTTTAAAATAGGTGGAAAATTTTGGCCATAATATAATGTTTTTATATACTTACTTTGTTTAAGAGATGGCTAATGATGCCTCAAAAATAATTTCGTCGTCGATGCCATGTCATTTCGATGTCATCGAACGTGTTTAACAATGTTTCGGGAGCAAGTTGTGATTGAAACTTATAGTTGAGTTCTGAAATCGTTCAATCGTGTGACATATGTGGTATTACCACATTTGTTAAAACTATTACATAATCTAGAAAAGTGAATATAAATAGACCGCACCATACAAAAAATACATGAGATAATAGCAAATCTAGGTTGATCTGGATTTCAAAAATTTGTTTGATAACTCTTACTTCTTAAAAAAATAAAGCAAAAGTGTCTCCTTTAATAGCAATTGAATTGTGAAAATTGAGTCAGAAATAACACATTGTTTTCGGATTGTTTTTAATATCAAAATTTATACATGATTTACCATCAAATCTAACATTGTTATTACTCCTAATTTCTAGGATAACCAGATTCTGCACAGAAATAGCTAATAACTATTGCTTTTGGGATTCCACTCAGTGTAAATATTTAACCAAACTTGCTTTTTACTTACGAAAGTTACATCAGATGAACAGCATCCTACTGCTGATTTTGTTCCAAAATTGTAGTTTTAAACTTCTGTTACTCACCAGTAATGAATATTACACCAATATAGATATTAAAATATCAATTTACACACACTGTGGAATTTTTTGCCATATTGGTTCTATCACTACAATTTGAGATGATGGCTGCAAATTTTCAGCAGAGTGGTTCAATTTCTACTCAGATATGAATGTCGATGTATTTGGCAAGAACAGAGGTAAAATTGGTAAAAGTGGGTACTCGGAAGGGAGGTCGTCAACATTTTGTATCCCCGTCTCGCTGGAGTAACGTAAGAGCCTTCTGCGCCCCTTCGCCGAAATGACCACTTCCCCCCCCCGGTCCGGCTGTCCCCTGATACCGCGAAAAGTCAGCATATGTGCCTTAGATATATTCATATGAAAAATAAAGCCGCACTCGTTAATTGCTACTGAAGATATTGCGATGCAATTTCGCCTTAGATTTATTGCATGACATAAAACTAAAATCTTAAATGCGCAACAAGAAACAATTTTTGTAGATTTTTATAGAAATACTATATATCATAGTTCTAATTTTTACGTTCAAAGGTGCATTTAGACTTTGACAGTCTGCTAACGACTACTTAGAGGGATCATTACTAGCGTAAATACTGCGTAGCTGAATTCTTCTAAATTATTAATTGACAAGCAAGAAGGTAGAAACAGTTCTTAACAGTGTGTTTGATCACTTGCTCGCTTCAGAAATTGTTTAAAGGATTGAACAACAGCAGTTAAATAGCATAGGGGCTAGTGTACGAGTCAAGTATTCCAGGTTCAGTCCGCCACGGCATCAAACTATGTTCAAGATTGTACGAAATATACAGTAATTCGAGAACGAAAAATTAAATAGGAAAACGCAACGCGTAATATATATAATTGTCTTGAACAAAAAAATGTCTTTAACTATGTCCTTCTAATGTAGCCTGGACTTTCATTCATCTAATATTGAATATAACCATTGAGTCATTTTGGAGCCATTTTGCATAAGATTCCTTTTCCTCATACTCTGGATATCAGTTCAACCTAAAGTAGGCATGTAAGTTGTATTACACAAATTTAGAAAGTTCAGGTCGAAAGTAAATCACAATATTAAGCTTTCAATAATACAGTTTTGACATTTATTCCAAATAATCCAAGCTTCAGTCCTGTTAAGAACTGTGCTTTCAAATACATTCTTGAGATCTTCTAAAACGCTGCCCCAATTCGATAGTAGCCGTCTCTGCATATAACGTTAGTGTGACCCCAGAATATTCAAGCGCTCTGAAAGCAGGCTTCAGGCAATTGAAATTTAAGTTTTCCTGTAGCGCCCTGGAAACATCTTGCTGCTGTCCAAACTGGGTAGAAATTAATTTTAGGTGTTAATATTTCATTGCTTTAAATTCGTCGCAGTAAATGTGTGAAATGATATATTCGTGAAAAATTTAAAAACGCTGGTTGTAAAACAACCGAAACGGATGTGTCGCGCAAACAAATCTTAGTTTTTACTCTTGTAGAATGAGGCGACTAAGGTTAAACACAGATTTATTTAAAAATTGATTGCGATGGTGCTGTTGGAAAATAGCACAGTATCTAATATGAATTTTAATATCCTCCCGATTTATGCTGCAGGGTCCATCTTACAAGATGACGATGTCGATATTAGTCACTCAACAAAAAAATCTGGAAGGATTTTTCCAGCCAGAAGCGATTGAAGCTTAGCGTCTTCTTCAGAATTAAGTTGAAAATTGCAATCATAATTAAATAATACGAAATTAAACTCAAAGAATAATTATTTTTCTGGTAAATCAAATTACAAACATAGTGTAGTTCATACGATACAGGCTTATACATTTATCACGCGGCATTACTGTCTGATGTTTTAATACGGTTTATGACGATGTGTAATTAGAAACTTTTTTTAAAGCATGGAATTTCGCCCATACCAATGTTGCCATAATGCTGTCTAAATAAGTGCCATAACAAGTCTGGAAGTGCCATAACAAAGGCTGCTCTCACTGGCCGCTGAAATGTAAATCGTTTCAACGGCGTCCTTACGCAGAAAACCACATTGTATTTTCAAGCTGTGACGAGAAATATCTCTTTACCACATATAGTCTCACACTTGTCACCGCGGACATATCGAAGCGAGGCGCTAGCCGAGTTATTTTCATGGAGCGTTAGCGAGGTCATTCCACTCGCGAGCGAAGCGAGTGAGTGAAACGAGAATTTTCAATTTTGGCTCTGGAGGGGGGGTTGAGGAGGTCCTGTCTGTGTGTGTCTGGGTGTGTCTGTCGTACCTGGATCTCGATAACGGTTGGGCGAATTTTGATGCACTATAGCTCATTCGAACCGGCATGGTCGATTTAGGTGTAGTGACGGAGCCCGATTTTTGAATTTTTTGTCGTGAGAAAAGTTATGGGGCAAAATGACGTCATTTTGGCCCATTTTTCGGGCGCCACCTCCAGTTTTTGCGACTTTTCTCAATAAGTACACGAGTTATTAGCAAACTAATAAGCCTATTCCATGTAGCTTTACCAGGGCTTTCCAATAATATATAACAAGTTTTTCAACTACTTCCCAATCTGGAGTCTATAAGCTTATAGTTGTCGCCAAATTTCATATTTGGTGAAAAGTCATGGGAAATGCACCTAAATGTGTGTTTTTGCTGCTTTAATTGTCTTATATGGAGTTTTCTGGGCAGATAAACTCATTGCAAGTGTTAAAAATATTGTTGGCCAAAAATTTTTTACACTTCTGGTTCGTACTTGGCATAAAAATGACGTTTTCGCAATTTTTGGTGAGAAGTCGTGGGAAAAGCACCTTAATCTGTGCTTATTGTTGGTTTTAGTGTCGGATATGGGTTTTTCTGGGCCGAAAAGCTCATTGCGAGTGTTAAAAATTATGTGTGGCAAATATTTTTCACACTTCTGCTTCGGGAGATTGTTCTCACCACTCGAATTCTGGCTCGCAAGCGAGCTTCACTAGTAGTAACAGTTAGGGGAGCACTTGACACAAACACGTTTGACTGGTTATCGTTGGATTTGTTGTCCTTTGTGTCACCATCGCCAAAAGTAATAGTAACAGTTAGGGGAGCACTTGACACAAACAAGTTTGACTGGTTATCGTTGGATTTGTCGTCCTTTGTGTCACCCTCGCCAAAAGTAATAGTAACAGTTAGGGGAGGACTTGACACAGACATGTTTGACTGGTTATCGTTGGATTTGTCGTCCTTTGTGTCACCCTCGCCAAAAGTAATAGTAACTGTTAGGGGAGAACTTGACACAGACAAGTTTGACTGGTTATCGTTGGATTTGTCGTCCTTTGTGCAAGGACCGCGGAGCCGGGGGGCTAGGGGGGCTATAGCCCCCAGTTTTTGCGCGACAACGCAAGAATGAATTTAAATGTAACATTAGTTGTGTTGCTGAGATGCAGCTTCAACTATAAGCTGTGTCTCAGCAGCTACCTACTGTTGTGATGTGACTATTTCAGGACATTAATTATTATATATATGTGTTCTTAACTAATACGTGGCTAGCCTGACTTCGTTTTCGATTTTATAAAGCTGTTTCGATTTTGGAAATGAAGAAACGACAATGTAATCTCTCTGAATTCATAGGTTCCTCCAAGAAAACCAAGGGGTAAGTGTTGGGTAATCATAAGCAGTTATCTTCATAGTAAGACAAGTTCGGAATCGCAGACGACGGTTTTACAAGCTTCAATGTAAAGTTTTTGTATGAAAACAGGATTTTCGCTGGGTGCGTTTTTATGCCGCATGCAGTAGGGTCTCCAAAATAAACTGCCTGGTCGATATTAAATACTTTTGAAATTACTTAGTACTTCTCGAAGTCTCGGTTTCGTGGGGAACTTCCTACGATTAACTAGATAACACTTATGACATATTGCTTTAAGCTAAATCCCAGCTGCAGCACAAATGTTTAATCTCATGTGCAGACAGAGTGCGATTTAGGCTTGTATAGTAAAGGCACCAAATGTGCGACAGAAATTTGCAAGCATTTTTGATAAAAATATATCAGCTTTCTGGAACCACGAGTGCTGACTATCCACTGGACCGATCTGCACAAAATTTTTTACGCTTATAGCCGTATCATTTTTCTGGTCGCATGTTAATTTTCATCGAAATTTGTTCAGACATGGCCGCTCTGGTTTCTTTCAAACCAAAAAAACCTCGAACTGACGCACATTTAGAGCCTGCATTCAAAGTGCGTCAGGCGTTTTTAATCTGCGTCAAACTAATTTTAATGTGCGTCAACCACAGACAAATCTACTTTAAATCTATTGATGATATCATTATGGAGATTTGACCAACCCGGGTTCCAGACGTATAAAGCGATGGAAAGGCTTCTGCTAAACGTGGCCAATGGTACTGACTACTTAATGGATACGGAAACCTTAAAGACAGATTACAGCTGTGACATTAACTTTAACAGTTTAGCTGCTCAGTGCCCCGTTTTCCGGCAGCAGATGAAGGATCAAGCTGTGACATGCTTTGACGACATTTACCAGAAGATGAAGAAATGGGATTCGCACACGAAGGGGCTCTTCAGCGAAATTACGAAACTCGTCACCCTAATTCTTGTGAATCCTGCAACGGATGCTATTGGCGAACGATCATTTTCTGCTATGAGGCGCATCAAAACTTGGCTACGAACCACAATGACGCAAAAGCGCTTCAATAGTCTGGCCGTATTAAACATTCACAAGGAGCGAACCGACGGGCTTAATTTGGCCGATGTTGCCAACGATTTTGTTCAGCTTAATGACAATCGAAAACGCGTGTTCGGGACATTCAGTGACAAAGACTTTGGCGTAAAGTAAAATCTGAGCGATGGGTATGATGAAAAATTGAACTGTTTGTACCTTTGCCGTAATTTTGATAATACCACTCTGTCTAGATGTTAAACTAAGTTAGGTGTAAGGTACGTGCATGTTACCAAACCAGCCCCCTCACGTTCAATTACGCTCCGCAGTCCCTGTTGTGTCACCCTCGCCAAAAGTAATAGTAACAGTTAGGCAGCATTTGACACAAACAAGCTGGACTGGTTATCGTTGGATTTGTCGTCCTTTGTGTCACCCTCGCACACACTTTTATGTAGTGAAGTGTAGCCAGTAGCCCAAAAGCCTAATTTAACGACCCTTTTGAAGTTTTGTTTAGCTGGTTTCATCATTCGATCTTCATTCCGCACCGATGAATGTCTTGAAACTCGGAGCGCCACTCCTTCCACATTATACTCTTCTCAATATTACTGTAAACATACAGAATTATTTAGATGAAAGGATTTGAGCTTGCTAAATAACTGTTTTCTGTATCAATTCTAATTATCACAAAACATTATGTCAAATTGACGTTTTTGTCACAACCGTAAAGCTGTAAAATTGTTTTCGCGTCCTGTCATACTCTGTATAAAATGAAATCAGACATGTAGACTGATGTCCATACCATCATTCGTGTTCACATCTTACCGCTGTCGTTGCCTCACCAAGAGAAAATGGTGGATGCGTTTCTATATATTCTGGGGAGCTACAGATAACGCGAAATATAGATCAGCAATTATACAATAAGAATGACGGTTCAAATATTAAATTTACGACGTATCAATATTGTTGTACGCAATCAAATCTAGCGTGCATAAATAATCTTGATTCATGGTAAGCTGTCTGGTTCATTCCTAAGCATTGTTATTGTGATTGTTATGCAGCTATAATGAAAACTCATTTTGTCACCAGAAATAAACCATGTACACATTTGTTATGTTTCAATCACGCGATGACTAATTGTAATTATAAATATGCAGAACTAGTTTAGAATTTATATTTATCGTAATTTTATTTTATGGAAACATTTCAATACCCGTGTCTTGAAGCTCTTATATATTTGTCTTAAAACAAATGCTCATTGTTGTTTAAAATAAACGCAAGCACAAAGTTCAACTGTAAGTCAGATAAAGAGAAATGATATGACAACCTTCACCGCGTTTATTTAATAGCGTCAAATTTACATATTCGATTAGTACTAGATTTTCAACGAATGTATTTCTTATTATACCAAGTAAGTTAAAAGCTTGAGCGGTTTTATGTGAGGAATTCTGTAGGTAGGAAAATAACATATTTACAGCAATAAGGCGTTCGATGCGTGGTTAGCCGTAATTTATACAGGTGTTAACTGCTGTGACAATTTGTAAATGGCAAATCAAAATCCTGATCTCTCACACCACACCATTAAGTCATAGTAAAATGTTAGACATCTTAGCTTGCTCTATTCAAAACTGGGACGTTTCAAAATCGAAAGTTTTCGTTACAATGTGACATCATGCCTAATAAATTTTTCATAGGATACGTACGGTATTGCACAGAATTAACATATGAGCAAAATGAGCCTTAACCGCTACTTAGAATACAAAACACATCTATGGACAGGTGCAACTGATATAGTGGTTTCAGCGATGTAGCCAGAATTTTCTGGTGGAGAGGTAGCTAGCTGCCCAGTTTTTAACGATCGCTGTTCTTCAAAACTAATTATTATGAACTGAACTTTTAATGCATAAGCTTTTTATTGCTAGATGCATATTCACTAATAAAAAGTTATCAGTACTTTGATTTTGATACAACACTGAAGTCCAACCTGCCATATTCAAAGAACATCAGCACGACTACGGCTTTAAACTTTTCAAGTTTTTAAATCAGTTTTAGAAAAATTTTATCCACAAAAGGTCTGGCGAAGGAATACATCACTCATGCCCCTGGATACGTTCTTGAGTAGCGTTATATTGATAGAAAGCTGTACGTATATATTCTTTCTCTTGTCGTGTTATTATGACCATAGCTGTTGGACTGTTCAGTGAACGTTAAATGCACAGTCGGACAATGGGTAAAAACGCTAATGTCACAACCTAGCTGTAGCATTAATTTGAGGACGATAAATGTCATTTAACGATGTTTATTGTTAAATTTTAAAATATATGCTGTCTAAAGTCACACAAGAACACTGCTATTAATTATCGCTCAGTTCTACCAAACAAGGACATGCTACAATAGTTGTTGTTAATGGCATCTCAAGTGATGACGAATATAAAGCCATGATATTTGGTTTTGGTTCATTTTAATGAAATTGATCATCTATTAACACCATTGTTTATTTAAGACTGCTTGGAGGCACCGACATGTCTTATGTTTGCTCAAACTATTGGCACAAAGGTTCATATTTCATGGTTTGAACAACAAGCAAGCAGACAGACAGACAGACACACTAACTTTACGTAAGTCTCAGGAAATTTTTTTCTAGTTATCTTAAACATTAATATTAAGCTGATTCTGCCGCGGTCGATAAATACATGATTCCCACGAATCGGTTTATTTACAACATTTACACTTTTGTTGCGCAGTCAGTGCAAATGGACCCGGCGTAAACTGTGAAGCGTTGTGTTAACTCAGTTTGTGGTTTATGTAAGTTTGTAATTGACTGATTGCTTTTCTAGGAGCCTTAAGATACAATCAATATGAAAATGGGTTACTAGGCTGTGATTTACCGAGACAGTCATCGCTATGACCCTGTTGCAATTAAGAAATACTGCTCCATTGCCTTAGTTCACTTCTTTTAGCTTCTTGTAAAACCTTGCCAGCTCTGTAATCAATTAAGATATACATATAGCATTTTTAGTTTAGACATTTATAGAAATAATTGTTGGGAAATATGTCCGTGGGAAATCAGTTTCTTGGCGTCATCCAGGCTGTCGGTGTTTATTGTCTGTTTTTTATGTGTAAATTATATCATATTAGGTGTGTGATATGTATGTTTATGTAAGACACGGGTGTATTTTATGTGTATACTTTATATATATCTGGCTAAGTGAGATATTGATTTCGTGCGACAATTCCTGTGCAGTAGTGTACAGTGTGTACTATTTGTATAATATCTGGTGTAGTGTACGTATTCGAAGCTAAAAATTTATTTATTTTGCAAAAATGACATAAATGCTCGGTGTGTTAAATTTTAAAATATAATAGCACTATGTAAAATGTTCATATCGGGAAGTGGTGATGACCGGGTCAAAATTATGTTTTGATGTCAGACCCAATAGGTTATCCCATAGGTTCATCAAACCTAATTTAGCGGGGTTTAGTCCACGCGTTAAGAAATTATATTATAGTGTACATCCCCTGGAGCAAACTGTCAAATCATTTTAGAATAATAAAAATTCTGAATTTTAATAAAATTTAGGTTTACGGGGAGTTTATAATATAATTTGTCTTTTGGCTATAGTTTAGTTACCTATCAGATTTGAGTGTAAGCCCTGGCTGCTTCAACTACTACACTTAATACATTACCGGAAATATAAGTGTATTTCTGCTGGATTTTCCGATATTTGTTGCGAGTTACGAGTCCGGAAAATTTCATAAAAAAAGATTCTCTATGGAGAAAATCTAAGTTTAAGTTAGAGAGCGAAATTTTGAATTCTTACAATTTCTAGCTCTTAACTATACTAACCTGACTTTAGAGAAATTGCCGGGTTTTGTGTCTCAGACCTGAGCACAACCCTATGCAAGTAGAATAAACACTATTACGTAGACTCACGCATGCTACAATATCTATAGTTCATATGTCAAAATATAATATCTCAAAAATAAGCTGATTTCCACACAACTAATCATGATGGTTTGAAACAAATTTTTTCTTCAGTTCAGCATGCTGCGCGGACGTTACAAAAAATTTCAGAACACCCTTTAAGGGGTTTGAATTGATAAAAGAGAGTATGATCATGTACGATTTTCGGTGTCATTATTTATCCAGCAGCAGTCAGGTTCCGCCTTGGCTAATCAGGGTCACTCGGCTTTGCAAATATTAGCAACCACAATATTTTATTCGCCCTATATTCGAAATCCTGATATTTTGGAACTCGAACATTTCCAAAGCTTCAATAATTTTTGGGTTTATTTTTGAACTTCCTTACGTGAAATGTGGTCGTCCGATCACATACACAATATTCACGTAGAAATCAAATCCGTTGCGCTCAGCCTTACCTACCTGCAAAGCAAGTAACAAGTTTTTTGCACGCTCACTTTACTGAACGAGGTAAATGTGCTGGTGGTATAAGATCCAAGTATATAATGTGTCACTATGAAGCAAATGAGTTTGCACGAAGTTAGTGCTTGTTTTTCCAACTTAGTGCAGTGAGGCCCTAATGTAGTATGAATATATTTTATGTTTATATATTTTGTATTATGTTATATTATGTTCTTTATACAGTGTGCGGAAAAAATGTCGGTCCTCAAAACATATTCTACTTGTTTGTAAGCTAAGGTATAAAACGTAGTATGAATGAGTTTTTTTAGCAAATTTGAATAAAGCTGTATTTAAGCTAGAAACTATATTTGTTTCCTCATTAAACTGCTGAAGTAAAGTTTACAAAATATGTAATATTGTAATATAAATATTTACAAATATAATACATATACATGTTTTCATTTTTCTTTATTTGTTTTTGTGTTCATCAATAATATTACACCTGTGTGCAAAAACACGAATTTTATTATTTTATAGTTCTCACTATAGTTGTAGCTGTTGAGTTGAATTGCTAAACTAGAAAACGGCAGATCTAAAGGAATTTTTCGGTAAAAAGTTGAAATTCTTATTCATCTGTGATGAATTTAAAAATGTCAAAGCTTTTAAACTCTACTAATATAAAAAAGATAACGCGTACCAGCTAGGATATTTGCGTGATGGCAACATTTACTTATCTAATCGAAAGAATTTTGTAACAGTGAACAAGCTTGACCGCGACTAGAGAGGTCGCGTATTTATACATAATAGTCTACTGAGTGGTAACTAGAACATCGCTGAATAGCTGAACAACTTTTACACATGGCCAATATTTTGTGTTTTGTTTTGACCAAATTGTTCGAGAACTGGACAGTGTTTGGCCTACAACGTTTCAACGGCTTGAACCATAAAGCATTTTGTCTTGCTTAGAAACAAGATTTCCAGACTATCCTGTAATTACACAATTCGGCATGTTTGTGTTGACATTTCCAGACGTGCAAAGTGAAACATGCAATAAAAAGTTTATAATATAATGTCTGAGAGAGAACAAATGTCATAAAAGTAAATTTTTCTATTTTAAAAGGTTTCAGGTGATCAAGTAATTTTAGGCAACTTAAAAATATAGTATTAAACTACTTAATAAAAATATATGTAATTATTTGCTTTATAGATATATGAAACATACAATGTGAACGTAGCCTTGTGGCGTAGTGGTTATCGGTTGCAGTCTAGCAGTCGTTAAGTCGTGTGTTCAAACCTCGCATATTCTTCTTATGTAAAAAGCCAAGACCACATTTCACCACGATACCCACCTCTGGATGGCTGCAAGCTTTTACTGAAATAAACAGAGTTTCCTTGTCGGAAAAGTCATCTAATCACGGCTTATGCTTTCAGCATGTCACGCTGCGAATGGCAAGAAACGACAGATGAGCACTCGCGTTCCCACATGGAATTTTTTATACCTATTAAAAATATGTAACTATACTTAATGTATTATGATTTATCGGTTGTATTATGTTGTACATCTAACTTTCTATTAAGATAGAGTCGCTACTATCAAAGGGACTTGTGTTTTCAGTATTTTCGTCAGTGTTTCCGCAGTTTTCCGGATTTAAAAATATTCTGTGATATATCTCTTTGATTCTTTATACGAAAAATCCAGTTATTATCGTTTCAACAGTCACTCTATCACACTTGCGAAACATATATTTCCACTCATAAATTATATAAAACTACAGCGGGATTATTACTTTTTATTTCTAAAAAGATAATTGTAACAAATTTTGTTGGAAAAAAGTGAAGAGCTACTATAATGTATAGTAAAAACAGTCCAAGTGGTACAGTAATTCCGGATTCGGAAATCATGGGTGACGATTTCATTGATTTATCCATTTATTCATTGATTGATTGATTGATTGATTGATTAGAATGCGGTCTTCACTTTCTACATTGCAAATACATACTTCTGCAAAGAGTTTTGTTTCGTAATAATTTTGTTGCTTTGTTGTTATTTCCTCCGTTTGTGCACTATATGATCAAACTACATTGCACTGGTAATACATGTAATACTTTAGCAATCCGGTCGCAGTAGTCGCTAACTAATCGAAAGCCGATAGAGGCATTGGTCTAGCCATGCCATGGGCGGCGATTCCTGGGGTGAATGAGGGGTTGCATCTCCCCAGAAATTAAGATCCGGGGATAAAAACTAAAGAACAATTATGCTCATTCCCCACTATTTTTAAGGATCGCCACCCATGGGTGTAGCCACAATTCAATTTCAACTGTGGGTTTTTCGCAGCTGAATCCGTTGAAACTGAATTTGTATAACAATTTCAATCTTTGCTTAATTAGAATTCGTTTCATTTCAATGAAGCAATTCTGCTGTGCCCGTGCTTTCCTTGGCCAGACTCTTGATTACCCTAGTTATTACGATAGAATAATTTGGTTCCTGTAGCTGGGTACTGAGCACTAGCACACATGTTGTCACCCGTACTATTCCATGATTATGTAACCATTGGAATCAATATATATAAGACATATTATGCTGAAAACTTTGAGAAGTGCATGATCTGGGGTCTTTTCTTTTAGCCTCCCCCAGCCCGAATTTGGTCAATTTTGAAGATACAGAGCTGATTTTGGTATGAATCGATTCAGCTCGATGAGTCTAACAAATTATAAATTTACCCATATCCCTAAATTTTTTCCGATTTTAGATATTCCGATGGGTCCCCTTTGGGAACCCAAAAGATTATTTTTGATCGGAATATGGCCACGTTGGGTACCGTTCTACTCGGTTTCATGACATAAATCTATTGGTGTGTATTTTATTGGAATCTACGCCACCGTTAAAAAGTTATGAGGGGCCAAGTAGCCCTGAAGGGCAGAAATAGAATGCAGGCCATGCCGTTCTCGATATACTAAGCCTTAGTCTTAGCCTAAGGTCCTTATATGAGACATACACTAAGCCTAAGCGTAAGTCGGGGGCACCCGCCCCCGAACCCCCACTCTAAGCTGTTCTTTCTTCTAACGTTATAACGTAGACCCTCAGGGTTACTTGGACCACTCATAACTTTCTAACAGAGGCTTAGATTTCAATAAAATATCCAATAGATTTATCTCATGACACCGAGTCGAACGGTATCCAACATGATCATATTCCCAAGAAAAAATTTTTGGATTCCCTATAGAGATTTCAAAAAATCGAAATTTTTTCAGGGATGTGGGTAAAATAAGTATTTTCTGAACCGCCTCATCGAGCTGAATCGATTTATATCAAATTCGAGCGGGGGGGGCTAAAAGAAAAGACCCCAGATCTGTTTTGTGGTGTTAAGTTAAGTATTGTGCCTTTAAGTTGACTCATGGACCCATAGTTTCATGAGGCACACACAACGTCCGCGAACAATGTTTCTAAACACTTCGTACAACTAAAGATGTCTTTGATGACTGTGAGATTTTGCAAGTCAATCTGCGTTGACTAGGAGTTTTGTGTCATATAATCTCTCGTGATGGTAGGCAAATCCTGCAGCCAAAATTTGAATTCTCACTTTGGCGTCTGCCAAACTTTGCACTTCGACTAAATTTGAAGTTGCTTGTATTAGACCACTACCAGAATTTGAATTTTCCACTTTAGCTATTAGTAAAATTTAAATTCTCGAATTTATATAATAATCAAAAACAATAATTGCTTAAATCAGTCCACCAAGGCACTATATTCTGCTGTACATTGTGAGCCCAGACTTGTCGGAATGTCCGGAAAGCTAGGTATATTTACAAGCAAAAATTCATAGGTAGCTCGAGCTACAGCAATGTCCACAGAGTCTAATTTGACTGTAATGTTCAATAATTGACATACAAGAGTCAAGGTTGTTCTGTGACGTAATGTTGTTCTAGTGGAAGAAGATGTCACAGTTGACATATATGAGTTGCCTGATATTACTAGTGAAGCTCGCTTGCCAGCCAGAATTCGAGTGGTGACAACAATCCCCCGAAGCAGCAGTGTGCAAAATATTTACCGCACAATATTTTTGACACTCGCAATGAGCTTGTCGGTCCAAAAAACCCCATATCCGACACTAAAACCAACAATAAACACACATTCAGGTGCTTTTCCAACGACTTCTCACCAAAAATTTTGAAAACATTTTTTATGCCAAGTATGAACCAGAAGTGTAAAAAATATTTGCTCAACAATATTTTCAACGCTTGAAATGAGTTTATCTGCACAGAAAACCCCATATAAGACACTAAAAGCAACAAAAACACACATTTAGGTGCATTTCCTACGACTTTTCACCAAATATGAAATTTGGCGACAACTATAAGCTTATAGACTCCAGATTGGGAAGTAGTTGAAAAACTTGTTATATATCATTGGAAAGCCCTGGTAAAGCTACATGGAATAGGCGTATTAGTATGCGGATACCTCGTGTACTTATTGAGAAAAGTCGCAAAAACTGGAGGGGCTGCCCGAAAAATGGGCCAAAATGATGTCATTTTGCCCCATAACTTTTCCCATGGCAAAAAATCCAAAAATCGTGCTCCGTTACTACACCTAAATCGACCATTGCAGTTCGTATGAGCTATCTTACATCAAAATCCGCCCAAACCTTATCGAGATCCAGGTGCGACAGACACACACACAGACACACACAGATAGGACCTCCTCAACCCCCTCAAAAGCCAAAATTGAAAATTCTCGTTCCACTCGAATTGAATTATATTGCGTGTTAATTTCGGTAGCTTGCTCGTAACCGTGATGCTGCGTCGTAAACCACTGCTGGTGGGACACATAAGAGGTTTACCTTTACAGTTTACGGCCGAAAAATGCATTAATTTCTCCGATATAAATTATATCTTATTGGCCATACAGATTTAATTAAATTTTTTACGTCGATTACACTATTAAGTAATGTACATGTATTATTGACTAGTTCCTTTTTCCTCTTTTCTGCGGAAAAGGCAAGGGTTAGTGTATTGCGTCGGACCAAAATGGGTCCCGATTTTACTCTCTGCAGGTTGTGGGGCCAAACATGTTCAGGTTTTCAAAGTACAATTAACCTCTGATCCCATATGTATAACATTAACACTTTGATGGCTAAATTAAATTGTGTGTCGTGGAATCTAAAGCAGCCGCCTGCGATCGAAACTACACATGTATAATTGAAAGCAGCGTGTGCAAACGACTATGTTAACGAGCAGTTATTACTGGGTTGCTTAAGGAACCTTGTAAATCGACCGAATAACAGTGCACATGGAAATATGCGTGCCGCAACAAATTCAGTTATATAATACACCGCTACACAATCTGCACTGGTGACATGTGGCACCAGTGGATATGGAAGGATTAGTGTCAAAATTATTAAAACCACAATATGTATACAATGCCTATTTAAGGCTGTGGGCTACCATTAGTACTCGGTAAGTTGCGCTAAGAAGGATTTATGCACTATTTTCAGGAGTTAATCAGGGTTTATAATCAACTACTTTATCTGTAATCGTCCACCATTTTGATCATTTTTGGGACAAATCGTGGTGTTTTTAAAACAATCATCTATCGTTTTATTGGCTTCTGCCCTATTTGTAATCTCTTATGCTAAAAGAATAATTGATTTACTAAAAGTCATAAATAACAAACCTAACACTCGAGTATTAATTTTGTGATTTCTCTAGTAATTCTGTGATGCACAATAACCTCCAGTTCATCTGCTTACCTCTTATAAAATCATTGGCTCTGAAAAAATTGATGTTCTATGACTCGTTGAATAGTTTTTACAACAACAACAACAAAATTTATTAAGAATTTATGCCACTAGTCCAGAGGTCAGCGTAAGGGGGGTTGCTCTGGCGTTAAGGCCGTCATAGCGAGCCCGAAACTGAGGCAATGGCTTACTAATCCTCTTTACTAGTAACAAGAAACAATATGCATTATAAATTTGTAAAACAAAGAATACATAACTACAAAAAATTTATATTCTTAATAAAGTTTAAACAGAAAGGGAGCAAAATTTCCACTTACATCTGAGTCATAGTTGCTGTCGTACTTAAGGAAATTTTCAAAGCTTGAGTTTTTAAGAACATTTCTAAATTTTTTGCAATTTGAGACTTTGGCAAAGACGTCTGCAGGTAGTTTGTTCCACTGGTTTATAATACGTGAAGGAAATTTGTTCTCCAAAACTGTGGTTTGAGCTTTTTTTTCGTAACTTTGCCTGGTGACCTCTGGTGATCGTAATAGTACTATGTTCAAAAAATCATGAGTCGCGCTGTCTATTTCTTTATGAAGGTATTTAAATGTCATTACTAGATCATTTATTAAGCGGCGTTTTTCAAGCGGTTCAAGACCTAAATGGCGTAGCCTATCGTTGTAGGACACCATTTCTAAACCGGCTCTAGTAAAAATTCTGCGGGAGTAGTATAGTTGAACTTTCTAAATAATATCAATTTCAGTGAGAAAAACAGGTGACCGCACGGAAGATGCATACTCAAGAATAGGCCTCATGTAACTGGTATAAGCACACAATAACGCTTCAATATCAGACGTCTTGAAGCATCTAAATATCATATTAGATATATGGAAGGCTTTGGAAACGATGTTATTACAATGAGTACTAAATTTTAGATTTTCTGACATAGTGATCCCTAAATCTTTACAGTGACTGTAAGAGCGAATAATTTCGCTCTTCAAAAAATAGCTATGTGTTGGATTCGCAGATCCTAGATGTAAAACTTTACACTTTGGTGCGGATATTGAAAGTTGCCATTCTCTTGACCAGATTTCGATGCAGTTAAGCGCATTTTGTAGAGTTTGAGTTCATATATTGCTATTCTGACGAGAAATACATGCGCACAGTTTGACGTCATCCGCAAATAATTTACAGTTAACGTTATTAAAGTTCTGATTAACAATGTCATTAAAATATAGTAAAAACAAAGTAGGACCTAGGACACTGCCTTGCGGAACTCCAAATGAAACTGTACGTCGAGCAGACACTGTATTATTTATCTTGACACGAAATGTTTTGTTGGAAAGGAAATTTTCGATCCAGCGCAGTAGATAATTTGATATGCCGGCAAATTTCAGCTTATTGAGTAGTTTAGAATGAGAAACTGTATCAAATGCCTTGGCAAAGTCAATATATACTACGTCAACAGCTGTTCCACAGTCAACAGCTGTCACCCAAACGTAAACTGTTTCAAGGAGTTGAGTTTCAGTAGATTTCTTTGCAACAAATCGATGCTGGTTTGGTGCAATGAGGTCATGTTGTTTAAAAAAGGACCTTAGATGGCTGTTAATAATTCGTTCCATCACTTTGCGCACGTTTGAAACCAGAGAAATAGGTCTGTAATTTCATGGGTCTCCAGGATTACATTTGTTATGAACAGCTGTTATATCAGCGTGAAGCCAAATATCAGGAAGCACGCCATTATTGAACGATTGTTCAAATATGTAGGCGAGCGGAACCATATCGAGTTCCTTATTTGGCGAAGGAAATATTGAGTGAGGTCATCCGGTGAAAGACTGTGTTTATTTTTTAGTTCTGATAGTGCATTGTAAAATATTATAGAAAAGACACCATATATCGTTTACATTATACAATGAACAGAAAAATTTAATAAAATCAACAGATAAAAGAAATTTATTCAGTTTTTGAAAATCAGCTTTTCTAAAATCAAATTTGGGGTTGTTTTGGTTTTCAAAGGAAACTATTTTTCCTTATACATGAAAATCAATTGAAAAATGGTTTACGAAACATTTCTAGACCTGTTAATGTATTTAATAAGTTGTACAACGTGGTCAAGTAAATTACTAATGTGCATGCCTTAATTAGCGAAACGCCCCACGACATATTTTCGGCTAGACGTGTTTAAGCTGAGAAGTGACATACTCTTCGACAAATTATCATCCACTATTGGTATAATTTATTGCAGTAATTCTGCACGTCTCAACGATTGCTAATATTCGTAACATATAAACCTTGTGTAACTAGTTAACACAGAAGAAATAGATATCATTGTAATACGTATAAGTTTCTGAGTTTTTAAACGCACACAAAATTTTGGTTGCATTAACGCATTCAAAGTTGACGCGTACTTTTCGTAAAACAAACACTGACTATTTCAACATTTGTCGATTTTATAAGTCACAAAGATATTACCATAATAAAAGTTGTTTAAAATTAAGGTAAAATGACGTAAAATTGCGCAACGTAATGTTGCATTAGTTTTTGATGCGATATCATAATGTATGATAAATTAGAAACGCACGTGTCCAATACTCTGTATGTATGCATTTTTTGTTACCAACTTCCATTAAGATATCCCGACTGTTTTCTTGTATATATATTCCCATGCCGCACCCTAGAAATTTTAAATTCAGAAAAATTCAGTATGTCGTGACCTCTCTATGGTCGCTTTCTACATTTGCATTTTAGATACATAAGCAATTTTGTATCAGCGAGACAATTTCTGTATCGACCTTCTCGAACTTTTACTCATTGGAGCCATTACGCCGCATTTCAGCATGCTATAACATCGCCGTTTCTTGTTTCAATTTGTTTTAAGTTTTTGTTTAAAACAATATTGAATTTTAGCAAAGGTCCTCGTTATATTTTTTCTGGTTCGATTCCTTGCAGAGCAAAAATAACGTCCACTGAGCACTTCTCGTAACTTATCTTGTGCATGAAACATTTAGTTACAGCAAAAGTAGAGCAGTACTCAAACTTTTCAGCGCATGGCTTATATCTGTTCCGCTTGTTCCATATTCAGGTAAATACAGAGTAGCTCAGTGCCACTTAGTCTCTAATACATTAACTAGGCAGAACAGTAGTTAAGGCAAGACCTACTAATGTTTTGACGTACTGTAAGATTTTGGCGTTTCATGATTAAGCTGTAAGTTACCATGAGTGAGCAAGTATAGCAGGGTTTAAAGACAGCAGCCAATGTTGGACTTTATAAAGATCAAGAAAAATGGTTTGTTAAAGGGTCACTTTAAGTGATAAGCTGTAATATTATTTACAGTAATAATTACATTTCTAATGCTCAACACGATCATCAAAACATCCAAAAGTGCCATTTTTACAAAGCACAACCTGCTGAAACATCACATTGATTTTTGAAAATACTTCTGATTTTAAGACTTCTGCGATCTCAGTGGGTTTAGACAAGCCTGTAAAAGAGATTGTTAAGCCTTCGTCAAAAATTACCAAGGATTCTTAAATTTGACCAGAATTTGCTATAAATGAGTAAAATTTTGACCCGTTCAATTTTCAAAAAACCCTGGGCATGACAATTTTGAACATCAAAGCTGAAAGCCACTTTCGAAAGCGTGCAAAAATTATAAATTTTATTTTACTTTATATTTTTGCTTTAATTAAATAGGATATTTCTAAGCTATATTTATAACTTCGAAACCGCGTTTCATTAGCGAAATAACAATGTTAGAGGCCTTTTCACTTGTAAATGTATCGCGACTCTCCAGGACCGCATTAGTAGCACCATATCTTCCAGTTGAAGGGCCTTTGACATCATGGGGTCCTAACATTCTCAAAATTTTTAACACTTCGAGCTGACGAATGTTTGAATTTGTCACCAAAAAAGGCACACCTAAAGTTCCTTAATTTTTGCAAACTTTCCCCTATATTGCTATAATTTTCCTCAAACACTTGTAAATGTATTGTCACTCACCAGGACCGCATGAGTAGCACAATATTTTCCAATTGAAGGGCCTCTGACACAATGGTGTCCTCACATTCTCAAAATTTTTAACATTTCGAGCTGACGAGTGTTTGAATTTGTCGCCAAAAAAGACACACTAAAAGTTCCTTAATTTTTGCTAACTTTTCCCCATATTGCTATAACTTTCCTCAAATTGGGTTTCTTTGTACCAATATTTTCTGAATTTTCCCCATTTTTTGGCAAAATTTACAAAAATTTCGAAAGGCTTACTGCGAAGAGTGGGGAGGTTGGGGTGGAGGGCTCCACAGCCTGCTGGAAGCCCTCACATTACAGGTCGACGGCCCGTCACATTCAACGCATCATCAGACGTAAAGCTTTAAAACTTGCGCTGTGTGATTTTGGTTTAGATTCTATACTGGTGTTACAGTACATTTTCTACATTTCATTACAAAAATAGGCTGATCACAAAGCATTGATAACAGGTACTTTCAAGAATGGTTTAAGAAAATGAGCTGCCGGATTTTGTCGACCTAAGGTTCAGTTTCAGAAACAAAAGAACTATTCGTTTTAGTGTTGTTGTTACACAATGGTATTAAGTTTGCTGGTTACTGTTTTTGTTTTGTTTGATTGTAAAATGAAGAGATCTTCTGGTATAAGCAGAACAATCTACAACTGGACCGTGAAACTTTTATGTTTACTGTTTGCTTTGATCTTTAATACTGTTATTCGATTTGATTCTATTCCAATATTGAAATGCTTAGTGTTCCAAACAATAGCGTATCTCAGTATGGCAGGCACGCACACATTGTGGGGGCAGCCGAACATATGATATGACGGTTGCATGTAGGAGAAACAACTTGCTGCAGATGTAAACTGGAGTGAGGGCACCATCCAAAATTGAGGGTCTAGCCACGCCTCCTAGTGTCTCGGTTACGACGCCGATGGTTTCAAAGTTGTAACAGTAGCGAAGGTTGCTGAAACATTGTAACTTTATTGGAAATAAAGACCAAATATGGCCGTTTAACTAATTGGATCAACTCCTTCATACACAATGAGTCAAAATAGTTACAATACACTTTGCGATGTGTTAACGTTAATTGAGCGCGTCGTGTATATACTATCCGTTTGCAGTTGTTGTGTGCTCGGTGTTCGAGGTTCCTTAAAGAACCGAGTAACAGCTCCGTAATGTGTGTACGAATGTACGACACTTGCACCCGAACTTTTAAGCTCCCACTCATTGCCGCGGCAAATGCTTGTTCAACATTGCATAGAATACAAACAAATTCATACATGTAGGAATTAATCAGTATTAGTATGTCGCTCGACTGAAATTAAAGCGAATACAGATATTTCAAATATCGATTAAACAAATTTTACATAAGCGAAAGCAAAAAAAATTTTTAAAAATATAGGGTAATACGTCGAATATTTTATAACTAAAAATTTCCTAGCTAAGGAAAATTTTTGTCGCTGCTTTACTTGAAACTTTAGTGGAATTTCCCAAATATACACGCGGTGGATTTTTGAGATTTGGGTTTTACTGATATTTTATGCGCTATCCGTTTCAAGTACAGTTGTGTCGAGAATTTCTGCTTCAATAACATCATACTCCAGTTTTTAGTCAAATGCCTAAGATTTACACAGGTTGGCCATCATTACTCCACTTACAGTCTTTCATGTTTGCAATGGTCCCTCGTGAGGCATGGTTACAACTCCATGTTGCGACCCATATGTACTATTATCTGCACGCCTTCATCTGACGAGCCATAATGGTAGCTGACTCCTATTGATTGCAGGAAAGGTCATCTATCTACAGCATATTTTCCGACTGCTGAGTCGACAACCGCTATAATGGTTTTTCGTAACTGTTGATGTGGAAGCACTTGCTGCTGTTCTTGTTCTTGACAGTAGCGTTGTAGCTGTTGTCCATTTTGCTGCACAGGCTTGACCATCATTACTGCACTGCAATCTTTCATCTACTTGTGCGGTCGACTTTGCAATTAAATGTATCGCAAGCAAGTTGAAAATTTTTTTTGTATAGGTAAACAGAGAAATGTATAGGTAAACAAATAAAAACCCAAGAGAATGGACCGCAATTGCCACAACGTCGTGGTGATGTGCTGTTTTACATAGTTACTGCTTGGCACACAAATGGTGCACATACTTATAGACCACCAAAAATGTGCTCCAGTTAACATAAAATTGCTTTATTACATACACATTGTCTTTTAGCTTTGGCATAGCCGAACAAAGGAAAAGACACAACTAGTGGACCATATGTTTGCTACAAAACCTATTATACGCTATCCCTCACTTTTATAAAGCTGTATTGGTGTAAATAAATATGATGATGTATTTCGCTAATTTAGGGAAGTTAAGGTCCAACGGTGATTGGGAATAACACAAGATATTGGTGTGTTGTATAAATTTGGCTGTAATAGCAGATTTTGTAAAAATATTTGTTCTTCCATATACACAATTATATATTTATATATATTAAATCACAATTCCGTGTGTGCTTGAAACCCACCGAAGCGAAACAAATTTACTTAAAAACTGCATTAATATTATCTTTAATGTCAAACAAAATCTGCGTTTTTACGCAAAACATATATCAATATAGTTGTTTAGCCGTTGTATATAGCTCTTATATATATTGTGTATACGTTGCTATTTTATGCGGTATTTTTTACAACATCATGTAGAAATATAACTTTGTATAAGTAATAAATAAATAAGAACTAAGGGCGTAGCCAATGGGATACACGGAGGTGCCGTGCCTCTGCACCCTCCCCTCCCTCTCACCATTCAGGAAGGTATAAAGCGCAATAAACACACGTTAATGTGCACCAGGTACGTCTAATTTGTGCACCACCTAGAAAATCAAGTCCCCGTCGCGGTGCCAAATTTCGGACCTCACCCCTACTAATAAACATTAAATGTCGAAAATTTAGGAAGCACATTAATAGACATACTTAAGATATAGAAGATATATCTTACTAATTTAAGTTTAGTCTACCAATGACGTTTAAGATCCAAAATTATAGTTATTTGTGGCTATAGTACAGTTATTTTAAATATTTTTTCAGTTATCTATATGGAAAACGAAACCTTCGATATCGATTTTCCACGATAATAAATATATAAATTATTGATATTAATACTTCTAATTGCCTCGTGTTTTGCACATTACATGGCGTTCTGTTTGTCATGACGCTTGCAAATAATATGTAACAATAATAATTCAGATGAATTCATGAAATTTTTGAATCCTTTTAGATGTTATGTAGTCAAGCTGAAAAAGGGACAAAGCGTAGTGCAGTAGAATGCGTTTAGAGTAAAATTGCATGAAACTAGTAAGAAAATTCGCTATAAAGATATTTTTACTATATCCGCCTTTTATTTTAATATCGGTAATTTTGCCCGCGTCAAACAAACATTTTGCTATAATTGCATATTCACTATAAGCGAATTGATCATAAGCACACCACACTGTACTGAAGGCTTTACTTCCTACATTTTGACTAATTTATTCCTGATTCGGCACTTAAAGCGCACTTATTTTTAAACAATGTATTGTGTAACAATTTCAAAACATTTCTTTTTGTATGTAGCTACAATCCAACTTGAGCCGATCATTTCAATTAAACAGGGAGTGAAGGCCAACTTCATTGAACCATGATTCCAGACATACATACCTCGAAATTAAACGTGAACAGGTCAATGGCCTGATTGTTGAACTAGTTATAAGGTTATGGCAGCAACCAAGTTACCCAATGTGATAGCTTACGGAGGTAGATAATAGTATTACTTGGTTTAATATGTTACAGTAATATTAAATGTTACATAGACATAATCACAGTTGGCTTATCCCAAGAGGTAATTCTGTAACCATCAATTATTTGTTTTTCTTTCAAAAGTTTACTGGTTCATTCATTTACTACCTCTGAAATTTCGTTATTTGAAATATATTATGCATACATTCTATTTAAGGTATAACAGTTTTCAAAAGCTAAGGACAATATATTTTTTGTGTTTTTAATACATAAAGCTCGTACGACTTGAACCAGAAAACTGAACACATATTATTGCACAAAACGCACATTATACGTCCTACTGCAGCTGACGTCACTTAACACCTATTGCCGTATTACGAGTATTGTTTTCCGCTGTTTCATAAATTATAATTATCCTGTTCTGCTGAATACGGATATGTCTTATGTAATGCTGATTTTCGAATATGCATCGCTTTCGTGGTCTCCATGCGCAGGAGGGAACATTGATAAACTGGGATTTGTTCAACGATATTTTATTAGTCGGATTTTCGTCAGAGCATGCTTAGGGCATGTCACACGTTTAGATAGACTTAAAATATATATTAACTTAAAACCCTTCTAGTTGGATGCCATGTTCTAAGTGTGCGAATCGTAGATGCGTGGCACCATTTTCCAGTACGGTAATGAATCGAACATTGATAGATGCCACCAGTTTAGATAATTTCAAGAAACTACTTAATAAAGTGGATTGAACAAAATTATTGAAATTTGATGCAAACCTAAAGCAAGAAATATAAGAGGATTTACCCCTTTTTCTGATTTAATGCGTTTATTCATTGGTTTGTTGATATTGTCATGTATGCTATAAATTGGTATATCATATATTGCTTGTATAAGGCTGACAGAGGGTGTTGCAGCCATGCTATCCCTAAATGGTTGAGCCCATTTGGTGCAGTTAATCCCGGATGTAAAACCGTTTGAGCTGCAGCATCCAATGATCGTAATAAAAGATATATTACTACTACTGCAATTGATTTCTAAAACAGTCTAGATCAGTGAAAACGTTTAGTACCATTTGTTTATTCTTGGTTTCACGCACCGATAAACAGTTGCAGCTTGCTAACAAATTATTAAAATTGTCCAAAATATATGTCGAAATATATTTCAAAATGTATTTATCAACGGCAAAATTTCTAGTTACAAAAAATTTCTCATATAGTTCAACTACAATTATTGTTTAACGATACCATTTTCCTAATAGTTAGCCGTCTTGCAATACATAATGGCATATCCATGCGTCGATTAACAAACGCCACATACAATTATAATATCTTTATTTCTACACCCGGGATCTTGCTTTAGCAATATGTGATCGGTTTGCTGAATACACATACAACAGCCATTCCAAACGTCTCAGCGTCGAGTTATTAGCATGGGTTCGTTTTATGCTTTTCTCAAATTGCGGTTAATATTTGCATCTGCGTCTCGAAATCGTTTATTATTTCGTGTTGTCTAATGGATGAAGCTATCGTAAAGACAGAATATTACAAATAATATATATTGAACATGTGAATAGCCAGCCAGCCATTGTGACAGTTGAATGATATTATAAAGTCATTGACCATATATTTATGCGAATACGAGTCTAGATATTCGTTCCGTTCGCTGCTGTATTGCTTGCAGTAATTAAAATAAATTTAGCTGTTTTGTCAGCAATATAAAGTGAAGCGGGTTTTAAAATAATTATGTTTTGTAGTTTTTATTGCTTTATCTTGCCAGCAAATGCTGTTTTCTCTGTGTTATTTATAGACGTAATTACTTTCTTTACTCTTTACTGATTTGTCTAATATGATTTTAAAAATAACTGTTTGCACGGTGCAGTACTCATGGCATGCGATTCCAGGAGTCGGGATTGTATCTTTCCCAGAAATCAAGATCCGCGGATATGAACTAAAGAAAAATTATGCTCATCCCCCACTATTTTTAGGGATCGCCGCCCCTGGAAGTACTAATCAGAAATTACTGCTGCCCGCTCGATGCTCCCTCGCTAGAAAGGCCACAGCCATTTCTGGTGAATATTGTGTAAACGGCTTTCAACGTATTGTCTGCCGTGCCATTTCTCGAATGACAATTGAAAGTTTGTCGTAATTTAAATTATGCTGACACAGTTGAGCATGCACTGAAAACGTAACCTTTTGTTCTGTTTCAAAGATATGCTCATTATTTCCGCTCTGTCGGTGTGTGGCAAGTCTTTATTAGATTACGAACAAAATTAGCAACAAATCTGTTTCTAGGAATGTAAATCTAATTATAAAATTTGGATACCAAAATTCATCGGACATATTTTTGGATGCCTTGCTGAGTTCGGTCAGGCTATTTAGTGTCATGTATTGTTTCATACATGCTACTGCTTACATCGTACTGTCCTAAACCCTATATTTTTTGTAAAATACTTGATCAACTCGTACGATCGCTGTGATTTATAACAGTTAGCGCAAAAATGCAAATAAAAATAATAAGGAAATTTATCTGCAAATGTAAGCGAAAAACAAAAATATGTCAAAAATTTTATCTCGTACAAAATCTGCGTTTGAAACACTTTTTTAAAGTTAAGCAAAAATTTGCGACGAAATTTCAGATAAAATTATTTTTGATCGGATCAAAAAAATAAATTTTTCCTATAAAAAAATAATATCTATACCCACGAAAGAGGGCACTCAAAAGCGGAAGGGATGGTAAACAAAATGTGGAGTGTGTCACTTGCAAGCATTTATTTTATATTTACCGTTTTAGTTTGTCTCGTTTGTCATTAAAAAGTGAGGAGAGCCGGTAATCTCGTACTCCCCTTGCGACACCCTTGTATGCGAATTGTTGAAAAACTTGTTCGCTAACACACACTTTTTTGGTTGTCCTTTTTAAGCCATGTAGTGAATTTTATTATTTAAGGGATTTTAAAAGTAACACTGCTGATAACGGCGGTGGCGTTATCAAGATTGATAATAGCCAGGGACAATGATAAATGGCAACATTTATGTTAAGTCAGTAATGGATGGGTGATGTTTGGTTTTGTGATTTATATCCCTAAAAACTAAGTTTTGTTGGTACACGTGATATAAGCAATGCCAAATATATTTTTGAAATGAGATACTGAGGGGCTTAAGCTATCTTCAGGCTCGATATGTTAAGCCTTAGTTTAAGTTTAAATTTCGAATCTTTATATCGGCCTCAAAATAAACTGAAACCTATGTCACTGCAATAGAATGTTCTCTTTTCTAACCATGTAACGTGTTTCATCTAAAGGTAACTTACCTGTATATTATTAAACGTTAAACAATATGAAAAGGTCAAAACTTCCCATTTGTTGCTTTTTGATAATGCCATTCTTGGCCTTGTTGTGTTTGATAAATATACAGTTCAGATGTACGATATCAGTCGTAAAGTTTCTAAATAACACGCGCCTAACTAAGTCCATGTTTCTAATTAATATTCAAATTGATATAAAAATAGCCAAAAATACTAATTAAAAATCTCTGTCATGGCTTCCTTCACATGTACAGAAATCATGACTACATGATAGGAGCGTACGCAACCATGCTTCTTATGTCATAATCAAGAACTGTATCGTCGCAGAAATTTGCGATTAAAGTTGTTTCAGCTGGATTTGCAGGTTAGTGAACATGAATAGGAGTTCTGTAATGAACAGTACAAAAATGATGAGTACAGATATTATCCCCATTTGCAAAATTTATTTAGCATAGTTTTATGATAATAATTATTGTCGGTTTTGTTATTTTAATGGTTTGGAAGTTATTATTTAAAGCTAAGAGGCGGTTTAAAGGTTTAACTTTATTGCATGTATCTGTTCACACACGCCGTACTATAGCATGTCATGATTGTAAATAAATCTTCGTGACGGAATGCTGCACACCTTATTAACAACGACTTTGAAGGTAAGCCTATTACAACCAATTGTCTTAAAACTCTGAGATATTTGAAAATAGTTAAAGTTCAACGCAGTGGTATATATTTAATATTCAACATAAGTGGAAAAATAGGAAATGTCCGATATTCAAAGGGACATTATATTTTGTTGGTACGCTGCTGAAATCAGGATAATTTATGTATTTAAGGTTATTAAACGTGGTTTAGTGATATTGTGTTTGACGAATAATTACATGTTATTATTTAAATTTAAATGTTAGCAATATACATTCAGTATAATTTTGGGTACCCAGAACAAAAATGTTAACAAATGGAACCATTATTTAATGCGGTTGAAGTACGGTGATTTTAGTCCAGTTCAAATGCATAAAAAGTGCATAAATATTTCTTTTAAATATTAAATTTTCAAAATTCTACTAAATTTTCAATATTTGTGGATTATTATCTTAAATGTAACAGTAAAAAATATTATTGCAAAATATTAAAGAAAACATACATCGTTTATTGCAAAATTCTTCAAAAGCAACACAACGAGTGCTTTAAACACTACCCTTGGGGAGGTCTCTGCAGCAGCTCTCTGTGTGAACCCTGCACAGCGCAGGCTACGACTGCAGCTCACAGTATTGTTCAAACGTAACTTACCGCATCAGTCCATAGTTGACAAAAGGTTTGACCGAGAAATACATATACATATAAAAGTGGTTGCCCACGGACAACTGGTTTATTTGCTTATATACTTAGTTACCTCTAAGTTGAATTCGGTTTTAGAAACCAGTTTTCTATAATTTCGTTTTCTCATGTCAAAGTCAAAGTCAAAGTCAAAGTTTATTGAACATCAAGATTACGTGCATACAGATATACATGGCACAACGAAATAGTCGAAGATATATTTGAAGTGTGAATATGCAGCAACCAAGAATATTCAATAAAAAGGTTAGAAAGGGGGACGAGTCCTACTCTTACATCTAACCTAAGTTCCGGTTATAGTAGAGATATCGATTCAAGTTGATGTCCTTTTCCAAATGATTCTTAAAAGTTCTTAAATTCGCTGAACATACGACTGAGCTAGGTAAACAGTTCCATATATCAACATGCCGTAGAACAAAGTTATTTCTTGCTGTATTGGTGTTCCACTTACGTTTTACCAGTTTTTTACCGTTTCCTCGTGTACTGGTATTTTGCGAGAGCATGAAAAGGTTTTGACAAGCATTTACATCTCCGTTCAGACATTTATAAATCATGCAGAGGTCAGCTCGCAGACGCCGCAACTCTAATGGTTCAAGGTTGTAACGTCTTAGGCGTTCTTTGTAACTTATAGGAGCACCGTTGTTTCTATAATTTAGTCTTCGAGTAAAATATCTCTGCACGCGTTCAATTTTGTCTATCTCCATTAGGGATGTGGGTGACCAGACTGACGATGAATATTCCAAAAGGGGTCGAACATAGGATATATAACAAAGCAGTAAGGCATGTGGGTCGCAGTTTATAAAACAACGAAATAACATGTTAGTAATACGATACGCCTTGGAAATGATTGCATTTATATGAGATTTAAAGTTTAGATCGTAATTAACTATTACACCCAAATCTTTTGCTTGATACAAAGTGGGCAAGTCAATGCCATTTATACTATAGTGTACTTTTGGATTATTTTTACCAAGATGCAAAACTCCACACTTTGATGGTGATATGGCAAGCTGCCAATTGGAAGACCATTTCGACAGTAGGTTAAGTGCGTTTTGCATTGATACCTGAGAACAGTTATCGTTCTTATCAAAGGTAATATATATTTTAACATCATCAGCAAATACTTTAAATGAAACATTGCTTAAACAAGATGTTACATCATTAATATATAACAAAAATAAAATGCAATTTTAAAACAGCAATTTTTAAAAACTAATTTTTGTTAATAATTTGTCATTAATACAAATGTAACCGATTTACTGATATAAGATCTTGTTTAAAGACAAATATTCGTTTAGTTTGAATTAAAATACATTATTAAACCTCACAATACACTTTGATTAACAATACTCGCATGTCACAGAAACTTTACCCAACCGCCGCTTCGCCTGTAGCAGCACAATGAACTACAAATTAAACGAACATATTCCTTGAGTCAATCCATATAAGTTATTAGTGTGAAAAGATTGGGTAAAAATTTAGCAAAGTATATTACTATCAAACTCGCTGGAATCATTGTATTTTTAAATTAACCTTTAATCAACTATAATGCCTTCTGATTTGAAATCCGGACATTACTATTAATGCCTGTTGCTATTTAGATTTTACTTTAGTTCAAGAATCAAATATTTGTTAGTATTACGGTCTTAATACCACAAGTCTTTCCGAAAGACAGTCTTGCTAGGGTTCTTATATCCCTCGCTTGTTTAAACTAATATCATAACACTTCTTTAAATCGTGAAATGACACGTATTTCTTCCGCATCCAGAGCTATCTAATCTAAGCAGTTTGAATGCGTACATTTACTTTTATTGCTATTATTGCAGAGCTTCTATAATGCAATGTCCATTTATGTCAGTTTAATTCATTATTACAACAATTTAAAATGCGTTTGACATTATGTATTTATTTATTATTGTGATTACTTTGTATAATGTGTAAATTTCCTATTTGAGACTCAAAATTTACATTTATTTGAATATAATATATGGATTTCTTGTATTCAAATTGATTTTGTCTCTTGATATTATGCAATAAGCTAAAATAATTCTTTAGCAGTATACATAAACTTGTCAAGTCGTCTGGACATGGTTGTATTATTGTTTACATTCTCACAAAATGTTGTAGTTGTGCTAAATTTTACATTCAATCAAAAAATTTTCTGATGATCAACTATGTTAACTATAATGTACATGTTATCTTCAAAAATATGTGTATGTCGAATATCACTAGTATCTGACAAGCAAGTGAACGAGCATGGCCACTAAGCATATTCCAAGCTTGAAATATTAGCTTTTACTGCTGTTTGTGTGCGATTTAAAATATGTTGTGTGAAAATGGTCCGATCCTATAGGCCACCCACAAATATAAAATTGTATGATACAGCAACAACAGGTCTCCAACTGTAATGCAAAAATATTTGCTCGAAAACTTATTTAAGCATGTTTTGACGCTCGCACACCACTATAACATGCCACAAAAGTAAAAAGGTGTTCTGTGACATGTCGGTAGACCCTAAAACAGCCCATATCACCTGGTAGGATAACATACCACAACAGTGACTCTCTGACGGCAATACTATAGTATTGAGGGAGCTTTAAAACCTATATAACAAGGTTTTGACTTCGCCACACCCCAATGACATGCCATAAAAGAAAATGCCTTCTGTGAGAATAGATCGGCAGACTTATGATTTCATGGGTACGGGGTATGTCGCCTCTTGGTTCGGGGTCAGAGTTTAAGATGAGGGTTTTTACCCCATTTTAGTACTCTTCACGAAAGCAAGGTTATTTTTATCTTAACATTCGAATTTTTTTCTGGTTGGTTTTATTTCATAGTAAAATGATAAATGCGGATGCCTTTTTTGTTTTGCGATTAAGGCTCCGGTTAAAGGGGTTTGAGCAAGGGTGCAGATCCGATTTGAAAAGTGGGGAAACAGCTTCGAAGGAGAGCTCTAGACAAAATACATATAATTCGCACATATAATCACAGGATAGCTCCTGAAAATTCTAAGATGTGTATACGCGAGTGTGTGATGACGGAACATCGTTTTAATTCTTGCCTTATGGACAGATTATATGTTGAACAATGGGGGGAGTGTCCCCTACTTCAAAAAGTTGGGCCAGTCGCCCCTGCACCCCTCCCCATATCTGCGTCCATGGGTTAGGGGTATGGCTCCCTCGTGGTTCCTCGACCCAAAATTCGAGAATTTGTTCTGACGTCCTTGGCAGCTGAAAAGTTTACCTTGGGGGTTTGTTTTGGGCGTGGGAAACTCATTGCCGCTGTTGGTTTTGCTGTACGACTCATGATTTCATGAGTACGGTGGTATAGGGCCCAAAGGTCCGGGGTCAGAAAGCAAAATTAGGGATTTTTACCTTATTTTACTACCTTAACGGAAGCAAGGTTATTTTTATCTTAAGTTTCGATTTTTGCTATGGTTGATTTTATTTCATATTAAAATGATAAATGCCGATGCCTCTTTTTTGTTTTGCGATTAAGGCTCCGGTTAATGGGGTTTGAGGTATGGCATCTTCGTGGTTCCTCGACCCAAAATTTGAAAATTTGTTCTGACGTCCTGGACGGCTGAAAAAGTTTTACTTATGGGTTTCCGGGCATGGGAAACTTATTGCCGGTGTTAGTTTCATTCCAACTTGTGCGGTATTGTATGATATCCACATATAGCATATCCGTGTATGCTATCGCGAGCTGATTGGCTGTGCATGCATAAGGCGTAGCTGTACCTATGCTTCACTACATTCTGCAATGTTGATAGAGTTACTAGTTAAAGAGAACCGGTACGTGACGACAAGACAGTAACTGAAATATATATAATTGTATCAGCCAGAGAAACTGTTAAAGATCCAACAAGTTTTTTCATGTACATAATGTATCAATCTAAAGTAAATGTATATAAAGTGATGCGATGTCGCCTGTTGATGGTCCAAAATCATACAATATTTTATCAACACAACCTTACAAGCGACAACGCCGTACAGTAAATTAGCAACAGCGGTGATATTCAAGCGAAACTAAAGCGCAGAGGTCATCGTTGTGCTCGCTTAACCACAGTTTCAGCACTAATTTGTATAAGCAACACCGACTCTCCGAGCTGGTTTATATATGAAAAAGAAAGATTTCGGTTCCTGGAAATGAAGGATTCAATGGATTCTCACAATTTTGGGATTGCCCCCGCCCAAGATTTCAAACGCTACTCACTGATTTACATGTTCTTTATCTTTTAACTAGTAAAATTATTGTTATACATAACAATAAGTTTACAATATATGTATATACAATATAACTATTTATGTGTTAATTATTAACAGCAATTATATGTGCATGCAAGAATGCTACAATTTTTAATGCACAAAATGTTAATATACTATAAAAAATAATATATATGGAAAGTATAAATTTATATTTCACACTATATAGTTTTCTTTGACAACGTGGACAAATTAATCGAGAAATTCCTTTAATACTTTCAGTCGTTATCTGTATATTTTGTTGCTGTAGATTTACTTTATAGTATGAAAAATTATATTTATAATATAAATTATATATCTATAAATTATATTAAAAATAATTATAACAAATATTAAGTTATATATAAATACGTTATATAATAGAAAAACGAACGCTAAAAAATTTTTTTATTTTTGATTGCATATAATACACAGTTGGTCTTGGTCATAGGCCAAGAAAACTCTGAAGAGCCAAGTGTAATACATACCATGACGTTTTTGATATATTGAGCCTTAGCCTAAGTTTAGGTACTTTTAAGAGCCTTCAGTTAAGACTAATTGGGTGGGCTAGTGCTCCTTGAAGGACCGCAGTAAGCTGATGCTTTTTCAAATTTATTGAGAGGAGTGAAGCTAAGCGTTTTTGTTTTCGTCCGAGGGGGAAAATTCGACACTGTCTGTCCGACCGTCAGTCCTTATGTCCGCTGAACTCCTCAATAACTACTGGGCTGATTGTAAAAAAAACTGTTTTTTATTTGAAAGGCCTATTATTGGATCGGTGCAAGACATATAGATTTTGTCAAAATTTACTTTAGTTAATTAGTAATTAACTAATTAAGCGTGTTAGCCTATTTTTAGCATTTTCATACAAAAATTGCTTATCTTTCAGTGAATAATTATTGTAAAGCTATTGTTTTGTTATTGTATTATTGTAAAGCTATTACATCTCGCCGTGCTGATTATGAATCTGGTGTTTATTACTATTCGGTGATGTTAAAAATATGATAATTAGTTAATTAATTAGCTAATTACTACTTAATTATTAATTAGATAATTTTTTGAAAATTTTCTACGTGCTATAAAATGGAAAAAATTCCACACGGGGGTTTTCTATGACGCAGATCAAGAATATATTTCTGAAGCTCTAAAGTTTGACCGTATATGCTAATTAGTTAAGTAATCAATTAGCTAATTAGCTAATTTTATGCAAATTTCAACACCACCTTAACATTGCTAATTTTTGGCACTCGGCGGTTTTCGATATCGCTGATCATGAATATATGATTTTTAAACGTCTACGACTTTGTCGTGTACGCTAATTAGTTAAATAATTAGGTTATATTATGCATAATTTACAATAAGATGCGTGCGCATGGACTAATTATGTCACGCGTTCAAATGGGCTAGCTACTATGTCACGCAAACAGCCCAGCTCGACTATTAAAATATTGAATAGCCTAGCTAGGCTATGCATTTGTAATTGAGTGTCGATCCGGACTGTGCTTTTGTCACGAGGCGTTAAACGGTGCCCTATAACTTATGCGGGATTCACGTTATAATGTCCCCAACAGTTGGAACTTTTGTCGCTCTGTAGTGTAGACTATACCGTAAAGACGGTGACAGAGACACCCACACCATATAGCAAAATTTGAGCGTGTCCGGCACACCCCTAGATACCTCATTTTGGCAATGTAGTATTTCGGTGTTTTATGCTTGCCAATGCGGTGTTTCTAGGGTATCCTGCAGGCCCTATGTAAAATAACCCCGTTGGGTGGTGGAAAGTCTCAGCAAAACGAAAAAGCAACGACGGTTCATTGACACCGTCTGAAATAAGCCAAACTATTAGCTAGCTTTGTTTGAAATTTATTTGAAACTTTATTTAAAAACACAGGGGTGTCTAAGACACCCTGTAGTCTAGGGTGTGCCTGCCACTGTGTGGGGTACATAAGTTCCAAATGGTGGGGACACTATAACGTGAAACCCGCATTAAGCCAGAGACAGAGACTATTTAGTCCGCGAATATTACGTTTTACTATACGTATCTAAATAATGCCCCAAAAGCGGTATGCAGCTTAAAACGTTATTTGTATATATTAAAACAAATATATAACTTAGAATTAGTGTGAAAATACTATAGAACAAAATGCTATTACACTAAGAACATTACTAAATAAAATTTCTCAATTGACAGTTCAGCCGGACGCTCCGTTTGTCACGCAGAGTCTAGCTAAGCTCCCTGTTTGTCACATTAAGAATAGCTAAGCCATAAAAATGTACCATAGTAGTCCAGCTAAGCTATAGTTCACTCGAACTAGTTGAGTTGGACGCGTGACATAATTTTGCCCTGGCGCACTCATCTTATCGTATATGATGCATTACTAATTAATTTGCTAATTTTTTACCTAGCTAGCTTTTTGTAAGGTGGATTTCACATCAAATGTCTAAAACGTGATACTTAGTATAAATTGCTCATTGCTCCTCTCACTTTTTGTAATTTATTACGTTTACTAGTACGATATGTAGTCAGTTATCTATAATCTGTTTGATATATTTGATACAATTTACTATAAGTAATAGTCCAAGTTATAAGAGATGCTTATTAAAAATATAAAACAACATTATTACGAAGTGTATATATAAATTATGTTCTGCCTCAATTTAGCGTTAATCAAAGTATATTTTTATTACACGAAATACAGCCCTTGCTAGCTAGTCATGATCAATAGCTTTGAGCAATTTGCTTGCTTTATAGAACGCTTTACACCGTTACTATTGAATGACGAAAATACTGCATCATTTACCTTAAGATGTGTGTACCTAAGGCCGAATTCTGTCACAGAGCCAATTCCGGCTAGTGACAAAAACGCACAGCCACATCCGGCCCTTCATAAATAAAATAAATAGTTAAGCTATGCTAATATGTTTGTACGGGCCGGGAGTGGCTGTCTCAATGTTTGATAGCCGGGATGGGCTACTGAAAAATATTTATTGCATTCAGTTTAGCAGGTTGTGTTACATCGAAAATATTTAGCTCTAGGCCCAAAAAAGGCAAGATTAGTAGTAATCAAAAGCAAAGCGCATAAATTTCAGCAAAATAAGTAAGTAAATATTGCTATTTTCAAAATTTTTGTTAAAGCGCCTTTTACAAGCCAGCCTAGTAGCTATGAAAAACATGCTTTTTCATGCATGAAAATTGTGCTATTGTAACTGGAAGGATGGTTTACATATATATGATCATATGATCAATTTCCATTTTTTAGCGAATTTCCATTATCGTCATAGATTTCTGGCTTTTAGAGCCCATTTCGAGACAATTTATCAGCCATACTTTACTATTAGCTAAATATATTTGTAGGGTATGGCTTGGCCCAAAAAGCGTCACACTGGCTGACCGCGGCTAGCCAAGCATGGTTTTAGAACCGCGGCAGACTGAGACAAAATCCGGCCCAGCTGCACACATCTTAAGGTAAATGATGCATAAAATGCGGAAAACTGTTTTTCAGATGTCAATGCTCTTTTATTCAAAAATATTTTCGTTTGTTCTATATTTTCGCTATTTCAAAATGTGTACTAAAGTTGATAACAAGTGCAGTCACATACAAACACAACTTTCCTTAGATTTTAACTTTAATTGCCTTTTTCTGTGATTTATTATGTAATGAGTATGGAGATTGGGGTCACTGCATCCGATTACATAAGATGATGCATAACAGTATAGTTTGGTTAGCTTACAAGAAGCATGTTCCTCAGATGGAATGTAAGTTTTGACTTTGAACTCTCGGAGTTTTAGCGAATCAGGCTTTTAAATCACCTGAAAGTATATGAACACATTTTAATACACATTACATAAAATTATTTTTCAGTGAATAGACACTAGACACAGTGATATAGATAGGAATGTGCATATTAATACCAGACATGAGCTAATATAGCTTTAAATTTGACACAAACTACAAACATCATCTCCGGGGCGGGGGTGCAGCAAAAGGAAGACAGACGCGTCCGGTCCCCGCTTTCCGACCAAAAGATACTCGACTCAATTTTCTCCTAGTGCGCACCCGAATTTGAGTTTTGCTCCCACTTCTAAATAGCGTGATGCGTTGTTGGTCATTACTAATTCTATAATCCAACAGTTGCGCTTTTACATATAAAGCAAGTCATTTGTTTAATTTTCCGACAATGAAAATTTACTTATAATCAAGAAATTCCTCAAATTTTTTCAGAGATATCTTGAAAATTTTCAATTATCTTATACTATAATTCTTAATACAGCGAAACAGAAACAGAATATGGTGAACATATTATTATTTTACAATAGTCAAAATATGCAAGTGAAATATTAACAATTTTGTAACGCTAGAATGCGCATTTTACATAACTTTTATTATTGTTGTTAAGTCAAGCGCATTTTTTGACAGCTCATGAGGCAGATAAAGCAATATTTACATTAACGAGGTACGTCAGAAGTCAGGCTAATCGTAAAAATAGATTCTTATGTTTACGCTACACTTCATTTCCTCAAATGTTATTAAAATTTGCGTTAAAATAGCGTTTTCTTTCATATTGTAATCTACAAGTACGGCTAGTCTATAAAAATTAACGATTACACGGATGTAAATTTGATTAATGGTCACGAATAGACAAAAATTTAGAGGCTGGGAGCTATAAGTTTATGCTTTCAAGGATATGTTTTTTAAATCAAATTTATTTCAGTTGCAAAGGAAATAGATTTAAGTTCAAAGTTTGGTCGGTGGCAATATCGACGCAGAACATACTATACTTTCGAATTGACTTGGCAAACTGTGACTGCAAAGTTTAATGTTCGAAATGAGAAAATAGTAAAAAAGTTAAATTATTGCCATAGTAATATCGTATATAGGAAATTGTTTGAGGTCATAACAAGAGTTTATAGCTTTTCTTTGAAATTTATATTTCACTAAGCATAAAAATTTAATTACTCTTCATATGTTAGAATAAGTTCAGTTAGAACTAGCTTAATTCCTTCATGACCAACTTTGTCAAGTCGTATTAGAACATATGGCATCGCGTTGCGTAAAATAGTTATGTCGCTTGCGTAGTTTTGCACGCACGTTGTTATTCGCCCACTTTGCGAGTTTCCTTAGTAAGGAACCGACTAACAGCTTCAAGACAGCTCAGTGGTTTGCATACGCGTTCTCACCAATACGAACGGTGTTGGATCCGTGGCGCCGGCCTGAAAATGTTAAACATTGCACTATACACAGAGTAACTTGGGCGTTAAAGGGTTAATAAAATTTTAGTATTTCGCATTGTTAATACACTAATGCTCACTGCTACCGAATCGGAAAAAACGATAAACATGAAACGTTGCGTGTTGTAGTGATGCGTTTTTTAATTGCATGTGCGTGGATATTCGCTCTCTTTGCGAGGTTATTTAAGGAACCAAGCTCCAACTGCAGTTCCTAAATCGATCAGTGGATTGCATGCGCTGCTGGCATCTATACATCCACGGTTTAATTCCTATTACAGGCTTGAGTCCTTCATATATTCTCACATAGCTTAGTACTTTGCATACGCTACTTACAATGGCACAGTTCAGCTTCAGCTCCTGATGATACCCCAATATCCAGCTTATCAAACATTGCATGAAATATAAATTAATGCATGCCGTTAGATGGGTTAAAACCTCAAATATATATTAACCAAGGGTTCGTGATGAAAAATTCTTATAAGCGTATCTCTTTCTTGGCTAAATGCCTGTATAATAAGCTACGGTGATGAAGTGATTTTTTGTCACAGGCATGTATATATACTGGGAGCCCCGACATTCTTTAATGAAGTTGGCTATCCTCAAACTGCTTCGTGAGATTGGATGCGGCAGCACTTTATATTTGCGCAGGACTTCAGTTATCAAATTTTTGCCAGTATGACTGCTGTGCAAGGATATATAGTATCCTCAAAAAGTATTTGAAGGGATTTCAAAATACGGTCTCATTATCGACGAGGGTTAGAAACACATATAAAGAGATTAACACCCGAGTGTAAAAAATATTGCAGCACGATATTTGTGATCACGGTTTGTGCTATCTCCGAAAGCCCAATGTAGTGTAAACTAATATTTGTGGTCTGATTTAGCGGAAAATATGCAGACGTTTTTCTTTAAAATGACCATAGCGAAATTACATGGCTATGCTTATGGGTAAATTAACAAAGTTTTATTTTTCGGTTTTATGACTTGTATGATTTTAATAACTGATTTTGCTCTGGAATAACATGGTTTAACGATAAGATTAGTCTATACTTGGAGAAGCGTTATATTTCGACACGAAAAACTCTGTAATCTAAATGTTTCTGTTGGTGCTAATATGTAGGTATTATTAATGTGATAGATTGAAGCTATTTGGTGCCGAACTTATCGTGAGCACATGCTAAAAGCTTCACTAATCGGAGTATCAATAGTGTTCATTACGAAAATTTGTAGAGAAGTATACCACTATATTAAAGTGCTATATGATGATGCGGTCGTTTTTTAGTATCACCACAGAAATGTTTGGTGGGACAGCCTAAGGTACTTCGGCTTTATTGACTACCACTCCAAGCTTTATTGCTGAGGTGATAACTACTGAGCCTCTAACAGACAACGATATAGCAGCATGAATAGTGACCATCGGTGTCTGCTATTCGTGCTCTGATCGCAATCGAAGTTGTTGTCGTAAAAGGCGGCATCTGGTACTTCTACAACGAAAGGTGGAAGTATCCGATACGCCTAAAGAACTTTCGTGGAATAAAGTATAATTTGGGGGTTAGAAGAAAAACAAACAACTACACATCATCGATCCAATAAGAGGTAGTACCACAAACAGAGTGTCAATATATTTCGCGTATTTGTCGTATTGGGCCATTAGTATATGGACCACATATCATCGTAGATCTAGTTCTTCGAAAACGCTATATATATATACGGGGCACCGTTACCCGCATCGCCTTACCTTTACCAGACCTCTAACTGAAGAAAGTGTACATTATCTAATATCTGCAAAAAGCTCAAAACGCACTCCAATTGACACTGTCACTTCAGCCGTCATAAAGCAATGTACTGATCATTTTCGTGCAATATTAACTTTTATTATCAATTCTTCGCTAACTCAACATATATTCCCAATGCTAGAGAAATTAGCCATAGTAACACCGATACTTAAGTCTCCAACTGCATATGCAAATAACTTTGCTAACCCACGACCGATTTCTAAATTAAAATTTCTATCCAAGCTGATAAAACATGCCAGTATTTAATGAACTTTATGCTCACCTTGAGGCAAACCACCTAATTCCATCCCGGCAGTCGGCTTATCGCAAAGGCTTCTCAACTGAGACTGCTATTTTTCAAATATATACGAGTCTCTTTTTTTCAAAATATATATAAGCTATATACGAGACAATATGGCCAAAAAAGCGACATTGCTTGTATCGTTGGACTTCTCCGCTGCTTTCGAATTGATTGATCCTGAGCTTGTACTCTGTCGTTTGTGCAGCATTGGGGTATCAAGCACATCGATCGAATGACTTAAATTATGTTGAACGATCGATCCTATTGCGATGATAAAACGTCGTTCGTGGTCAGAACCACATGTGGTGTTCCACAAGGAAACGTTCTTGGCCCCTATTGTTCAACATCTATATTGCGCCGGTAACTGACATAATAACAATTGCTGGTTTAAAAGCACACGCTTACGCCGACGACATCCCTTTTCATAAACAGTTTCACTGTAGCAACATAGCTGAAACTATTCCACTGAGCTTCTAATTATTGCCCTTAGGGAATGGTACGCGGACAACAAGTTGCAGATAATTATGCCAAAAATATGCTAATATACTTCAGTCGAAGCACATATACTGTATGCATTGCAGCGGGTGAGCAAGTTATAAAACCTGCAGACTCAATATATATTACAGGGTGAAACACTAGACTCGCATATAAAATTTGACCACCATATAATAAACGTATGCCGAAAAAGTATCCGGAAACTTAGCGTATTGTGGGGGTTACGTCCCAGATTGGACCACAATACTGCTCACATGATTATGCGAGCATTCGTTGTGTATCGCTTGGATTATTGTAACTCATTGTACTACCAGCTGCCAAACACACAACTGTGCCCACTTCAGATGCTGCTACACAGCGCCGCCAGATTTGTCTCCCGAACTGGAATCTGAGAGCATATCACCCCAGTTTTACATGACCTACACTGTTTAACCTTTGAAAAGCGCATACTGTATAAAGTTTTAACTATAATTTTCAACGCTCTCTTCTGAAACGCTGCCACTGCTTAGAGGCATGCTGCAGTTGTCATCCGTTTCCCGAGTAGCTGCTAGCCAAATTCTTTGCAATGACGTTTGTCGCAGCGTGAGTTTTCGATCTTTGGGTCCAATATCGTGAAATCTTCTTCTTACCGACCTAAGGGAGCTGAACCTAACACGACTGCAATTCACGAGCAGGCTGAAACCGTATATATTTAGACATTGATTGTATTTATAAAACGCGCCTGTGTAACGTTTAACTAACTGGGCGCTATATAAGTGGTTTACTATTATTATTGTATATAGTAGTGGTATAACATCTGCTACCGGTCGTCTTGTGGTGCAGTTCGAAGGCTTTTAAATCCGGAGTTAAGTCCAGCACTGTAATATATGTTATAGATTCTAATTGGTATATAGGTTCCACAGTTACATTTGTAGCTATATGTTGAAATTTGTCGAGAGTTCTGCGCGAAGGTCTACTACTAAAACGTTGCGCACATGGGAATAAAAATATATTCAGTAATTTTTTTGAAAATTCTACACCAAAGTATGAAAGAAATTTGTACTCAACGAGTAACATTATTTCCACTAATTTTAACTATAATTTCGTATATATATACATATACCGTTGGTGTCTATAAGGGGAAAGAAGGCCCTTCCTTGCCCCCAAAGTTTCGCGCCCGGCCCCCAAGGCGCGTGGAAACTTTGAGAAGTAGAGAAACTATGAGAAACTTATTATTCAAATTATAGCGAATTATAAAGCCATTTCCACATTTGCAAAAATTCATCTCCTGTCACTCCAATCACACAGCACCGGAACTATGTAGCCCCAAAGCCCATACACCTTGAACACCTATGATATATGGATTACATATTTTGCTTACTTCAGGAACATCTGTATCAGGGACAAATTTGTTGGTTAGTTTCCTTTACTTCAATGAAAATCAAGGTTTAGTTTCTAAGACCATGTGGCAACTATAATTAACTAACGATTTAACACAAACCCTGACAAAATTTGAAAAATTTACCTGTCACTGGTTAATGACGTTCAATCAGAAGTTGTTTACTTAGTATCACATTTCATGCTCTGATTTCGCCGAATGAATATAACGGATCATTAACCCAACAAAAGGTGATGCCCGAGAAATTTTGCCAAATTCATCTGGAAAGTATCTCATCCATTTTCGACAACACAAAAGCGAATTTCAATTGTTATGGTGGACAATAATTTATGTAGTAAATCTACCACACAGATCGCAATTCAAGGTGCCAATTTTGTGCGTTTTAGTTGTAAAATAGTTTATTTCTTTTGTTCTTAATGTAAGCAGTATCACAACGGATGCACGTCCTAAAGCGAAATTTTTAGTTTTATTTGTCGATTCTCTGGAAAATATTACCTATATGATGCGCTAGAACCGTTAGATTCAACGCCATTACTTTTCACTATTTGTTTGCCAGATTAAACCTTGACTAATATTTACATAGAACGAAATGGATATGTAATAAAATCAAATACTAGGTATCCATCTATTCATAGCTGAACTTTGAGCAAACCGGAGTATTCTTTGCAAAGTTACAGACGATAGTAGTGACATTTGGGCGTTTTGATCCGGAAACTATATAGCCTCGTATTTCATAGCTATATATATACATTGGGATGAATTCAGCAGTGTCTGCTTATTAAAAAAATCGAGATACATGGTAAAACCATGACCATAAATAGAACCAAAAATTCCACAACCATATTTTATGACAACAAATGTACGGAAATCTTGGTCGACAATACTGCTTTTAGCAATCTTGGATGAATTTAGGAAAATATCAACTAGTAATGTATAGCTTATTGGACAACCCACTGTCAAAATTTGAACCAAACACCACCGTCATCCTCAAGCGATAACAACAGTAATACCTGTGCGATTTTGGCACAGAATTGGTAGTTTTTGCTAGCTTATTCAGTTGCTGAAAAGGTTATCGAATAGATACCAGGCCTGCAGTGGCAGAGCACAGACTCCCTTTACTGTTAAAAATTTCGTAACGTTACGTTACGGGTTACCACGTTATAGGTAGAAACAACAATATTCGACGTGATTTTGGACTAAAAGTGGTCTTTGTTTTATCTAAGTTCTTGGAAAGATATACATACAGACCAATGCTTCTACTACTATGCGCCGATTGTTAGCTACAATTCATGGCAACAAAATTACATATATCCGCCTATCCGATCTCGAGGCATAGCCGTTGATGTAGCTAACTTTTGGGTTAGCGCGATAACTTAGCAACACGATAATCTAATTTTAGCAGAAAACTTTGTACTGCCGACGGGCCTAGTAATCGTTCAAATAGGTTGATAATTTTTAAACCATGTCGCACTTCGAATGATTCGTTACTAAAAGTTACAGCTTTCAACGGTTATCTTTTATTATTAAGCAATGTTTACGATTTGACCACCGTTTAAATTTAACTTTGGTATAGAAATTTTTGAGCCGTTGCATGCACTACAGGGAGCCAGTCACAGTCGCATGTAAACAGTAATAACTGGGAAACTGGATTAACTAAAATTTTCACGAGAAATCCGAAAATAGAATGGCTTAATGAATTTGGAATTTTTATTACTTCAAAGTTACGAATAAAAACGAGCATATATCATTCTTGTATTAAACATGTTAACCCGAATAGTTAGTAACTGGTCGCTGCATTAATTAATGATAACTATACTTTGGCCCTGGGATACTAAGCCATATATGCCCAAAAAGACCCAAAAGTTCATTTATCCCTAATGGATCTTTGGAAGCAGATTAAATACAACTGAAAGTTTCAGCCGATGTACGTGATATGTCTAGTGTCTGCCTCATTCTGGCCAATTGCCAATTTTGTAGCTTTAATTTATAGTTGCTGAATTAATATTCACATGCAATATATATTCTATATTAAAGTAAATTTATTTTAGTAAGTTTTACATAGTTTTAGTTATTTTAGTAAGCTTTTTCGAAGCGAATATACCAATATAGAATAATAATTATAGTAGAAGGGGGAGGGAAACCTCGCCTCTTACATCTGCGTATAGTAGTTTGTCATGTTACAAAAAAGGCGGCTTTTTTCAGCTTGTTAGGGTGTGATACGTAGAGTTGTCAGTTATTTAATAGAATATAAAGGAAAAAGTATACCTGTTATACTGGGTTGGGGTAGTACCTTTGTTTGCATTTGCTGCATGTTTCTGACGTATGTCAAATAGTGTTTGAGGTCAACTTGAGTGAGCAGTGATTTTAAAGTTTTCGAGTTTAAAGCTGTAACAAAGTTTTTTATTGTCAACATGTGTGGGTAACTTGGAATATACTATATATTCGAAGGGAACTCTAAGCAGGATGTACCACATTACTTGTAAGCCGAACAGATGTTTAAGTATCTGCCACTCGCATGTGACAGTGAGTAAAGTCTCCTTTTTTTTATTAGATTTCTCAATTTGCAAATATTTCCTATTTCCATCGCCGTTTGCGAGCACAAAGAATTAAAATTTACGATTTTGTACACAAGACTATTTCGCCAATGTCCAATACGGTATACGAGGGCAAGGCAAGCTTTTCAAAAGTGGAGGCGACTTGTAAACAAATGAGCGGAGCGGCCGATATCAATATAGATTTAAGTTCCGAAGCTCCTGACCATGCCTGCTTGCAACCCTCTTACAGATTAACCTTACAACTGCTCAACTTGACCTTAAATTCGTTTCGAACCCATATTATTCCATATTATATTATATATATTATATTATTATATTATAATATTATATATATATATATTATATTATATTCCAAATATATTTCCATATTCCAAATACCGATCAAATAGACAGGAAGTGCTCTGTAAATAGGTATATTTAGTATTGACATAATTTTTCTGGGGTAAATAATTGAGTGCCTAAACAGTACGTGTGTGGTAGCAAATAAAATTGATTTTGTGAACTGTATAAAATTGAATCCAGGTATTTTGGCTTCTAGAATGAGGGTCGTTGTAGATAATGAAACTGAAATCCTTAGTAAATTATAATTTATCGCATACAACTGGACAGACTGAAAAGACTACATCTACATGTATACATTGCATGATTTTTATGTATATTTTCATAAGTATCTGCAACTTACTTGCGCAGAACAACTCGCAAAAGCATTGTGTTATTCAGTGGCGTATCAGTAAATTTCTGACTGGTAGGGCGGCTTAGCAAAATTTAACGATGGGTGTTGCGGTTTGCTACTGAAATTTTTTTGACTGCTGTTTAACTGCACATTTTTCACTTTTTCCGCACATTTCAGGTTTGCGTGGTATGTCAACTGTGCGGGAGGGGGCATGTTTGGTGTTTCTGATACAGCGACAAAGGAATAGTGTCCTGTAAAAAGAAAGCCTTCAAGCTAATTTACTTTGTTGTTCAGGCTTCGTGCATTAAAATACTTACGGACTATCTGCTGTTTTTAGGCCGATTTGCAAGACCGATCAGCAATACGTAACTGAACGAAGTAAATACAACA